>VWZZ01006565.1:427621-479778 GCA_013399095.1 Psophia crepitans | reverse complement strand
AAAAAAAGGGCAAGTAAGCAAACAAACTGCTGATGGAGTTTGTTTTCAAACTAAGTTTAAACTTGCTCACCCAGCTATTTGAATATTAGATGTGTCAAGGATGTAGATGCTTCGTTTGAAAGACGTCTCCCCCGTTCGCAGGCAACTCTGTTCTTTCAGGTCTTGTTTGCTCAGGGGTTTGTTGTTTGTTCATGTTTAAATGTATAAATTCAGCATTTTGAAATTGGCAGTTGATGATACTGAGGGTTTCACTGAAAGTCAGACTTAAACCAGTAGTGTCAGCAGAACAGGCCCCACGCAAACCATCGTCCCAGCAAACAGCAGGCACAGGCGAGACCCAGCGGGCTGTGCTGGCCCTGCTGGCATGTCCAACCGGGGGACAGCACCAAAGTGACTCCTCTCCCAGCCAAGCATAGCACAAACCCCCTGTGTTGCTCCAATTAGTGTTTTTAAGGCTTAAAATTATATTAGTCTGTATTACAAAACATCAACTGCCTCAAAGCTATAGTCTCACCTGGTGTGAAATGGTACAGCTCTTTGTACTTAGGAACTTTTCTCCTAGCTGGCTTTGTAACCAAAATGGGCCTTCACGCTCTTAGTGAAATATCTGCGGCGTGCACACCTGCTGGAAAATGGGTCCCTGCAGTTATTTCCTCTCGATCAGAAAGTTTCTGAATGAAAGTTTTCCTCAGTAGCGGAGAGGAGTAAGAGGAGACTTACAATGCCTCTTAGGTCAGTCTGGTGGCTCAGCACTTCTCTGGTGCATTAAAAGACATAGATTTAAATATTCCCATTGCACAGTTCAATTGAGAGAAAAGAATCCCTGCCTTCAATATTCCTGACCACTTTAAAATTAGTGGGATTAGGGATTAGACTCCTGACTTTGATGATTTTTTTCCCCCCTTTTAACAGTAATGAGGCTCAAGAATACGTATTCAGATACTAAAGCCTAAAATACGTGCTGTGGCTGGGAACAGGTGGTGGGGCATGCTGGAGTCTCATTCATCCATAAATGAGTCAGGGCTATCAATAAGCTATTGATGCTGGGAGGTGGAAGTCCTGTTCACTGCTTTGTCTGTCCTCCAAGATGTCTTGCCCTATGATTTTTATCTGTATGGTCATTAGGAGTGGCAGGGTGTCTGAAAAAAATCTGTTCCAGTCTCTCGTCTCCTTAAATATTTGCAAGATGCTGCGAATGCTAGTGCCTAGCTGATCTCAAGCTGTTCCTGTCTTTTGTAGCAGGTGAAGTTTTTCACATTTTTTTGACATCTTAGCAGAGCTATTGTAGCAGAATAATAATCTAGGCTTGCATTTTTAAATTATAAAAGAGTGTAGGAGCCTTGGGCACTGTACTTTCTGCCTGGGTGTAAGAGGCAGCAGCAAGGACAGGGTTGGATGCAAGGGAGCTATTACAAATACACTGACACAAGCACCCACTAGCACTCCTGGGAAAAATATATTAAGCTTTCTGATGTTCAGTAAGATAATCTCCTCCCTCACAGATATGATGTAATAAACAGTATTTTAATTAAAGGGAAAAGTGGGGAAAATCCTAACCAGAAAGATAAAGCAGGGTAACTAATGCCTGGGGAATAATTTACAGTCCCATCTACATTTCTAGATCTTTTTTTTCTTTAGGGGAAAGATTGTCAAGGCCAGCTGGTTTTTCCTCCCTCCCATGATAACCTTCATTGGCAGTTTATTATTTTAAGTCTTGCCTGGCACCAGGACCTGGCTTAAACTGAGCCAGTCTGCCAATGCAACTTGTTCCCATCAGCGGCCTGTCTTCCTCTTAGCCGTGCTGGCCAGTCATCCCTGCTTTTAGCTGCCTTGTTAAGGCTGCCAGGCAGGAGCAGGCCTGGTACATCACAGTTACCTGCACGTAGGTCTGCCCTTTGCAGCTTTCAGCACAGGGGCAGGTTTGACTGTTTTCAGTGTCTCCCTCCAGGGACCCACATCTTTAGGTGTTACCCTTCAGAGAGAGCCTCTTGTGTTGATGCTTCCCACCAAAGCTGTCATGACCAGCAGGAGGAGAAGAGACTTAGTAGCTTGATTTATTTCACCAGTTTATCACTGCAAATTTCGATAAATTGTTTCAGTTTTATCAGATCTAAAAAGGGTAAAAATACACTTCAAATTCTCAAGATGGGAGGCTATGTTAATTAGCAATGGGGAGATGTTTTGAGCTCCTCAACTGGAAAATGGCTGCACATCTGAGAAAGCCATTACCTAATGCTAAGAGAGATAAATTGGTGGGAAGGGTTTGTGTGGAGGTATGGATGCTGGGATTTGAGCTGCAGCAAACCCTCCAGGCTTCTTCATGTCCATATTGCCTCATTCATAGTTTGGATGAGAAAGTAGCTGAATGTTGGGTTACAAGCATGAGAAGTTTTCTAGGAAATAGGGAGCTCTTCTCAACTCATTTTGCAGTGAAACATAATAAAAAAACCCCAAACCCTCTAATTCTGGTGTTGCATGGGGTGATATATAAATTGGAAATAATCCCTAGAATCAAACCTCCCTTAAGGCAAGCATCTCCCGCTGAAAGGTATGCAAAGCTTTAAGGGCATAGCTTGGGCACATTCCACCTTCTCCTCTGGGTGGCCATCCTTTTACCTTGTGGCTGTGCAAAGCAGGGCAGAAAAATTAACTCCTGAGCAGGGTCTTGGGGTAGTTTCTTGCTTCTACAAGAAACACAAATGTGAACTGGGTGCTGCCATAATTTTTATCTGATTTTTTTAAAACATATTTTAAAGGGAATTATTTTTCATTTTCTATGGGGAAGCAGAAAGATAAGCAAGACTTGAACTTACTTTGGTCCACAGGCAGATTTGAAGATAATTTTTTTGTCTGCTGTATTTTTCACAGGCCTTGTGTTGTAAAATATATGAAAATAAATAAACAAGAGACTAAATGGAAAATGGGTAGTGAGCTACCCCCCTTCTCCACCACCAGCTTCCTGTGAATATTAATCAGGTGCCATTCTTTGAGTATGTTTGATTGCTGGTGTAACACACTCAAAATGACACATTTCCCAATAGGCAGGAAGCTAGTTGTCATGTCAACAGTTGTGATTTATTTGCATTTATTTGTGACAGGTTTTTATTCTTCTTCCCATTCTGTCACTCAGCAGCAGCAAATTATCCCCTTTTTGGAGGGATAAGAATATCCAGGCGACTGTGTGGGAGAACATACTGGAGGGAATGAGCTTCTAAAAATACAGCTCCTGACCTCTCTTCCTTGTTCTGCCTAATTTTAGTGCCACCTCAAAGAACAAGACAAGGCTGCTGAGCTCTTCGAGTAGCATGGCAGTATATAAGACCCTCTTACTTTCTGAGAAGTTGCTTTTATCCACTGCCAAGATGCCTTAGATCCCATCTTGAGGAGGTAAACCGCAGCTCTGGATCAAGTGTGTATGTATCAGTTGATGAAGAATCTTAATTTATCCCAGCTGAGAGTCCAGCTTCTCTACTGCTGCTGGTGTTTTATGCTGGGAGAAAGGACAACTCTGATACTCCAGTTATTTGGCACTGTATCTAGGTCAGATATTTTCACCATACACTTTAGTTACCTCCAGATACTCTGAACTGGCACCAGTAGCAGCTTCTGCTGCTTTAGCACCATCAGTGGGACTACATTTTCATTGCTGTGCCAGACCTGTGCAACTGCTCTCATTCAGCTATGTAGCCCTTGTTAACCTGGAATTCCCAGTGCCTCAACCTAGAATCAGCTCTGCAGCCTTTAAGCATGGACCTTCAGGCACGTGACTGGGCACAAACCTTTATCAGATTAAAGGTTGGTATAGGTTTGTGACTTTCTTTAGACCGTATCTTTTTAAAAATCACTGTTCTTGTTATCAATGCCTCTTTTTGTATTCTTGGGTCTGTTGGTGGCACAAAGCTGTGGAAGGGGAAACTGCCAGTTTGTGAATCTTGTCTTTGAACCTGGGAAGGCAGGTAGCTGAGTGTCAGAGGGTTTCAGTCATGCCCCTCAGTGCTTTCCATTGAACCACATTTTGCTATCACTGGAAAGACACAAACTAAGGACAATAGCAGGTTTTATGGGACGGAGAATCCTATAAGCAGCTTTGCTAGGCTAGTTACTGTCCTTCTAAATTTCACTTTTATCCTTTTGGGCTCAGTCTGACAAGATCCTTCTTAATAGGTGTGGTTGTGAACTCAAACCACCGCACCAGGCTTACCCCAACTCTTATAAACTCACTTGATGGTCTGTCCTCAGCCTTTGTAGAAAATTGAACAAGTGCGTGAATGTAAGAAGCCTGTAGAAGTGCCGCAGTGTGAAAGATACGACCCTTTTATCAGTGCAGCCGTCATCTTAGTTGTGTTTTCGTTTTCTCCCTAATTTGCAGTTTTCAGAAGAGCAGCTGAAAAGCAGAGATGGCATACTAAGATTGCATACATGCAGGGACAGAGCGTCTTGATTGTTCTGTTTCATAAGATCCTTTCTTAGCCTGAGTGACATAATGTTTAATCCCTTATAACCCTAACAACTTGCTGGAGGTGGGCATGTCTCTTCTTTCCACTCTGGGCAACTTTCTGTATGTCTGCTTTTGCCTTATGTTGTCTTCATGTTCTTCTCCCAGTCCTGTTCCTTCTCTCAAAGCAATGCCAAGGACTGACAAGACATCCCATTAGTGTGATGGTTGTCTCATCTTCTCTCTAGACAGAAGCATTTGAAGCCTCTTGCAGTGCATATTACTACTGTTGAGACTCTTCAGCTAGTTATGCTGTTTCATGTCCATGTCATTTTCAGACCTAGCCTGTGCTGGCTATAAAGGCTTTATTTCAGAAGATCCTTATCATTTTCACAGCAAAATAAGTTAAAGTTAATAGTGCTGGTTTGGACTTCCCCCTCCCCCCCCCCTTGTGTGTTGCCACCACAATTAAAATCTGTCATCAAAGCTTAGGGTATTTCAGTGGAGGATGGGGATATAATTCCTGGCAGGGTCATCGAATTGATAAATTCTACCTGTGTGGCTTTTGGAATCTTCTGCTCTATATAGTCTTATCATCAGTTTTCTGATGCATTTATGATTTGTTCCCTCCATTTATGGTTTGAACTCCAGTTGCCTGAAGGATGTCTGCACAAGAGGGAAGGGAATGGTGGGTGTGAAAGTGTGATGAATTCCTGACTCCAGAGAGCAGTTACAGTTTTAAAGGCGAGAGGCAGATCATGGAATAACATCTAGCTAGTTGGAGATAATTCCCTTCAGAGACCTTCTTTTGAGCTGCTGCTGACATTTACAGACAACAGGCTCCTACCTTGGCATTTCTCACGTACATATTCTCCCATTACAGACACCCACTATTTGACCTGTCGGATCCAGGAGTGCTCAGAGACCAAAAGGAGTGGGCCATTTTCGCGCTCCATTGACATCAGCTCCCTTGTTGTTCAAGATGAATATATCTTCATCCAGGTACGTTGGCTTGATATGAATGTGACATGAATTCTCCCTGTGTGAGCTATTTGTTTTGTGCAAGAAAGGAGGCATATTCTTAGGACAAGTGCACGGGACCCAAGTGCGCTCTCTGCTCATCACTTGTCTCATGGTGAATCTGATATATTTTGAAAGTTCATGATGATCAATAATCATAAGGGTCTGTGGGTTTCACAGAAGCTCTAACTTGCTATTGTTGTGGCTACTTGGACAATACGAAGAAACTAGTGATGAAGTGGATAAAACAGAGAAGAACAAAGGAAAGGTGTGAGTGATCATTTGAACAAATAGAAAGGTTTATGCTGATTTGACAGTCAAGGAATGCTAATGGAATGAACAAAGATTTGCACTAGGAGGTAAAGTAGCAGAGAGATTGGAAAAAGATGTTACAGGGCAACTTCAAAGTAGAAGATGGCTGTAAATTTGTCAGCTAGTTGACGACGATTTTGGAGATGAGGAGAAAGTGACAGAAATTGAGTGAGAAACTACTTGGTTTTGAGATTTTCTGAGAATACATGGGCTGGATGGAACAAGGCCATCTCTCCCAGTTTCATACCTGTGGAAGTGTGAGAGTGAATAGTATGGTATGGAAGAACACTTCTTGAAGATGTGCCGTTTGGGTGAAAACTGGGAGCCAGTGATTCCAGGTCACAGAAAGCTCAGGAGACACAGAGATAAAGACATGATGATGTTAACTGCTTGTCACTAATGCTGAAGAGGGGGCAGTGAGATGAAATGGGGCTTGGATCCAGGTGGTAAAGACATATGCTTCTTTTTTTGAGCAAGACTAGGTTACGTTAAGCTCCTATTTTACTTCCTTGGAGGAACATTTTTCTTGAATGTATCCAAAGTATAAAAAAGTTCTGCTCTGTTATTGTGAAATTTTCTTAGAAATGGGGATTTAAGTGGGAAGGCTGATACTTCTGTGCTGGAATTAGGTGGAAGACTGTATCCATGTGACCTGGGAGAACTACAATATGGAAACTACTTGCGTTTGAGTAGCATTGGCAGACTTTTCCTCCTGTGAGTAGGACAGTCTGCTGCTTTGGAGATGATCGATTGCTGTGGGAGCCACAGCTCCCCTCATTACTACATGAAACTCAGCCTGCTACCCCTTCGTTTGGCATCATGGGAAGACTCGCTGCTAGAAAACACGGAGAATGAAGCTTTTGCAACTTAAAAAGTCATGATTTGACTAGAGGCACTGACTTTCCAATTGGTAAATGCTCTACTCTCCAAGGAGTATTTTAGAGAGACTCTCTTAATTTGTCAGTTTATGTTTGTGGCAGAGAGTATTGTGGAACATCCAATTCTTTAAGGCTAGCATGAGGCCTTACAGATGTTTCTCATTCCACAGCTCCCACCTGTGTTGAAGCAAGGTTGCTGTGTTTAGAAACTTGGGCTTGCAGTGAGGACATCTGCCTGGTGTGCTCATTCCTCTGCCTCAAATTAGCAGTGAGCGGCTCAAGCTAATAGCTTCTAATTGCTTCAAGTTTAAAAAAAAGTCTGTGTGTATGTATACAAATGCATGCATGTGTGCATATGTAATACTTCAAGTGCCTTGACTACCCTTAGCAATGTTTTATTATAGCTTAATGGGTGTTTGAAGTGAAAATCATATACCCACACTTTTAAATAATGTTGAACATACACACTGAACGTTTCTGCTGCTTCCGGCAGGAGACTCTCCCTTTCACAGGTTGTCTATCACTTTCCTGCTTTTTCGCATCACACTTGCGGGATATCTGACTGTCCAGCAGCCTGTCGTAAGTGACTGCGGAAACTGGGCATGGATTGAGTCCGCGTAGAACTCGAGTAACACGCAGACACTTCAGATTCACAGCACAAACCTCTGAGCTGAAGGTGTGTTAAATCCACCGTGTCCAGCGTATGGTCGATGGGCTGCGCAGAGTGTTTGCTCGGTACATATGTAGGAGTGCTGATATCTCCTGGATGTATTAGTCTCATAAGCCATGTGATGTAGCTGCCTATTATGGGATGCGTCAGATTCACTGTGTATGCGATGTCTCATGCATATCATTCTGTCTGGATAATCTTGGACAGAAATACGGGAGCCAGCTCTTTTGAATTTCAAATATTAGACAGAGATGAATAAATAAATATCAAATTAAATGTTAAGAACCTGGTGAGGTTTAACAGCTGCATAAAGGATGGGTGCATGAGTTCTGATCTGTCTGTGCTGGAAGAAATCGGAAGTAACGTCATGGAGTAGAGAGAGGAACTAGTTGCTTTTAATTTTTGTCATAAGAACAGTAGTTTTTTAGTCTAAATGAGTAGTCTGTGTTCCTCTAGAGTGAATGGACAGATCAAAACCTTTGGGGGAAATTTATCTTCTCCTGTTGTACCTACTGCAGGATGAGATAGGTATCTCTCTGAATATGCTTTAATAGTAATATCAGAAGGAACCTAATTATTGCTTAGAGGAGACCTCTAACTTTTTGACAGCTAAAATTAGGGAAGATCAATCCCAGCTATTGATATCAACATTTTAGATTATCACATACAGTTATTTACTAGTGAATATCCATTCTAAACAAGTTGATGAACCCAGTAGTCTAAGATTCTTGGGAAGCGTTAGCCTGTGTAACTGTGGCTTCAAAGCCAACGTGATGACATGGTACATAATGCATGAGGGAAAGAAGAATATGGGAAATGTTACAGTGCCATTATAAATCAATGATTCCTTATCATGTGGAATGATACTGTGCAGCACTTCTGAAGGGATCTTGCAGAACTGCAGTGCAAAGAAAGAAAATGAGAACGATCCTGTGCTTGAAAAAAACTTGCCCATGAAGAGAGTTTGAAAAGACTGGGACTGGTTACCAGGCAAAGGAGATAAATAACATAGCACGTGATGAAAAATGTAAAAGGTAATGAAGAAGGAAGGAAGAAATAGCTATGAAGAAAGAGTAGGAAGAATTCTTATGAATAAAACAGTAGGTGATCACTCTGAATTTATTGATTAACTTTCTATTTGATTGATCAATAGTTATTTAAGGACGCCTAGCACATCACTAAGATTGGATGATTCTGCATAAATTGATACATTAAGAGAAAATCCTGCTCTCTGTTGTATGTATGAGTTTTCATTTAGTTCACAGGATTGCTCTGATGTAGCTAGGGGCCAGCATCGTCATCGTCTTTCATGGTTAATACTTAAAAGTCATGCAGCTTGCAAAGCAGGTCATTTATTTGTGAGAAAACCTTGGAATATATCTGAATTTATTTACTATACCAAAAAGGAGTTAATTTGATGAGCAACTTTGCCATTAAGGTCAGTGTCAGTGGTGTTCAATTATCTAACTGTGCAGTAGTAGAGCCCATGCTTTCTCTACAGCAGTAACGTGCCATTCTCTGTAGCTGTACCACACGTTCCGTTGTTGGTGTCTTCAAGTATTGGCTACTGAGATAGTATCACTTTCTAAACTTAGGGGCAGAGAGAACCTGCAACTGCCTGTCAGATTTGACTTCCTGACAATTACTTGAACTGTTACGGTATTCTCTTGTAGAATTTATGTTATAAGACCCAGGGGTCAAGGACAGTCTTTGACAGTTTTATGTGTTCATCTGGTATATTGATATTTTGGAGAATTTCTATGGTAAAAATAAATCGCAGGTGGAATTCTGGGGAAAATATTTTTCAAGCAAGTCTTGTGTCAGGGTTTCTAATGGCATTACTTAGGTTGTTGAAAAGAGACTAAAATGCAATAGGCTTTAATGAAAATGGGGATTATTATTCAGGAAATTCTGTTTTGAGTGAGAAAGCATTGTTTGGAGGAAAACTTGTTGTTTTCCTGTAAGTAAATAAATAACATTAATGCTACTTAGTTCTTTGAATACTGAAGAGAAGAGCAGGAGTGACCTGTGTACATTTCCTTGCCAGCAGATGAAAACTTGCCATTGAAAATGCAAGAAAGCATGAGCAAATGTCATCACTTCTTGCAGGGAGTGAGAAGAGTCTGGACCAAAAAAGTCTCAGTACAGTGTTGCTTATTTGTGGTGGTCTAAGGGGGCATGAGTATGGCAGTGCATTCACTGGAAATCAGCTTTGCTCTGGGACAGTGGTTTCTGCAGAAAGCAACATTCTTGTGGACAGACCTACAGCGCCATAGGGAGCTATTTATGGCTAAGTGAAAGCAGTTGTTCCCACATACCCAAAGGTTATGTGCAAGCCCTCTCAGGTGCAATAGTGCAGTGGTTCTGCTGGGTGGCTGGAGTCCTGGGTTGGACAAGCCTGACTGCTAGCAGGGACTGATGATATTCCCAACGCACTGGTGCAGACCCATGTAAGGACTGCATTTTCACACAGAACCCCAGGTATCGGGAGAAGGACAATATTAACCATGAAACTCTACAGGATGTGTGTCATGAAGACTGCTGGCAGTGCTGCTGTTACAGCGCTGGTGGCTGAAGCATGTGAGACAAAGTTTACAGGGAGAGGTAGGGTTTTTTATGCCATTGGAATTGATAGTGTTAGAAAAGGGACAGATAAGCTTTTGAGCATACTCATGAGATCCTGAGGGATGTGAGGAAGGATTTGGTCTCTGAAAATTGTCCTTTCTTTTTTCCCAGCTATAGATGGAGGTCTCATAAAATACGTTTCCTCCCCCTATTAATCTTCTTGTGTTTTCCTTGTGTAAACCCTTCAGTGTGTGCCTTTCGTCCTAGAGGTTGTACCAGTCGAGTTCAGCATCCAGTTAACACTGTCTCCAGACCTCCCTTAAGCTTCTGTCTCTGCCAGTGCTTGGAGACCCTCGGGGTAACTTCAGCCTTTTTGATTTGAACTGGCTGTAAGTCAGTGCAGAGATGTGTGGATGGGTGATCAATACCTATCTTGATTGTTTTTTATGTCCTTATTTTTCTCTGGGATGGTGCAGACTCTGCTATCCCAACAGAGTGCAGCCGAAGTTGAGCTGAAATGTAGCTCAGGCTTTCAGCACTTTCCATGACAGTGACAAAGCTACTGGGTATGGAAGACTCGTCAGATTTAGAAGCTGATACCTAGTTTGAATTTGAGGGTGATGCCTGTTTTCTCTAGCAGGCCAAATAAATGCCTTTGGAGGTGAACACTCTCAGATCTGCCTTTGGCTGGCGGTCTCACCTCGTAAGGACAAGGAATGACATCTGCAAGCTCTGACTGAAAAAGACTGGCTGTTTGCTTCAGACCCTGCTCCATTTCCACTGTAAATGGGAAGTTCTTTGCACCATTAACCAGAGAGGCATGCTGAGAGACAGTGCATTATCACTTTCCAAGGCCTTTAAAGAGTGGGAGCATGAGTGCCCTTTTCCACTCCCATGGTATAATTTATCAAGGTGTTTAGCTGCAGGCTGAGATTCATAAGAGGGTCTTGTCTCTTGACTGGCACCTCTGGCCATTTCTCCTTCTGGCCAGCTTTCTTGGCAGCTTTCTATGCCATTTCGTTTGTGAAATCGGTCTCCCGGGAACTGCACAGCTCTCTCTTGACTCCAGATTCCTTCAGGCCAGGTTGTCCAGGACATACGATGGCCCCATGGTTGCCCTTTTTTGTTTTTTCATTCTCTTGAGGCTGATGTGAAGGAAGAAAGGAATGTGAGGGAAGCTGCAAAGAGAGAGTCTTGGCTGTGGTTTACAGTCCTCCTGAATGAGATGGGGCTGTGACATTGCCGTTTAGGAGCAAAGGATGGGGGTTACTTGCAGCTTGCACATGCAACAGTGTGGGAGCAGCTGCAGTTCTTATATATGGCAGGAATTCCATGTGGAAAGTGAAAAGTTTGTCAAAAAGCTCTTCTTTGATACTGATCATGTGTCTGGTTCTTCTTCACCCTCTGAAGTGATTTTGTGCTTAGAAGACTTTCGCTTATTTCAGAGAGTTGCACAGCAGGGCAGCATCTCAGCCTGCTCGCTAGCATGAGTGAGAATGAGCAAACCCAGAATTTCTCCAGATGTTGTTGTGTGGTGCAGCTAAGTGAGACTCTTATAATACACATCTGAATAATTCCTCTGGCTCGGAGGAGCAAACACTGCTGCCAAAAGCTGTTGAACCAATTCAGTCTTCTTTTGCATCACAAAGTCTCCTTAAAACATACGCAGATGTCAGTATTCACCCACAATCACTGATAGCTTCTTATAGCACCTATGGATAATATTGCCTTTTTTTGGATGCCTGCAGGCTCATCAGAGTGTGTCCTAAAATTTTAGCTGAAGTCATTTGATGGAAAATGTTTTCTTTTTCTCATGAAATGCTTGCCTTTTTTTTAATCTGAATCAAAGTCCATTTTTATCAAAGTGGATATATTTATGAGAACTTTTTTTTCAGGCTCAGTAAAAAGAAAAATAATATTTATTATTTATAGCCTTAGAACTGGGGAAGGGGTGTGACATGACACACATTTCTTTTTAAGGTTTTATAGGTGCAAAAAAAAGTTCCTAATTCTATAAGCTAAATATGTCTAAGCTTAGCTCAGAGGAATACTGGTTGTGACTGTGGCAGTTACGCAAAACTTGAAGTGCTTTTGTTTAGTAGGACATGAGTGTGTGTTTCAGGTTTATTGGGTATTTAAGGCCAGGCTAATGAGCATATTTGCTGAATCGAAGTCAGTTATCAGATGAGTAGACTTCAACTAGCAGCCACAGCTGAGATTATGCCAATTCATACGGTTTCCTGACCTCAGTTCTTAAGCTGTCAATGTAATGACTTAAGTAGTAAATTTCCCCAGGAACAAAGAAAGGAAAAAGATTTTTTTTATTATTTTTTTTTCTCTCAATGTGAAACTTCTCAGCAGTGAAACACGATAGGAGGGGAGAAATTAAACTTTGATTTCCTGGTCTAGAGCCTTCACTTTATTTTCGTAGAAGCTAAATACACCATGTTCAAATATAAATTTCTTTCCTCCATTTTTTTAACTAGGAGCCAAAGGTCTTAACAGAAATCAATCCATGCAATTTATTTTTAACTTCACCCTGCTTAGCTACGATTGATTTTTATCTTTGCGATCGATGGTAGAGAAAACGGCTTGGCGGGACAATGGAGCACTCTCCAACTTGTAGAGTTTGGTCTTTGAGTCTTTTATTGAAGAAATCATTAAACGCTTATTATGATACTAATAGGATGAAGACGTTTAAATGATGAACATGATTACACCTGTTTTACTGGTGAATAATGCCTGCTACAGCTGATCTTCTTTTACCCCTATTTAAAATGCTGGACAACACTCCAGTGGGGGAAATTAATCCATACAGATGAAAGAACGTGCATCCCAGGTGCTAGTTAAAAGCAATTCTTAAAGCAAGACAGGCAGTAAGTAGTTAGCTACTTTCCTCTTCACTGCTGGGTGCTTTTCATCCATTTCTAGCACATGTGCTGTGCCCAATACCAGATTTGGAACTTGAACCTAAATATATTTTGATAAAAAATAATTAACATTTCCCTGTATTTATTTATTTTTAAAAAAATTTATTTCTAGGGCTTTTTGAGCTGTATTTTCCATTATCACACTCTCCCCTCCCCTCGTGTTGTCTGATTTATCAGCAGTGTCTGCAGCTGAAGATGTAAAGGATTACCTTAGCAGACTCCTACATTTTCTCTGAAATCCGTCAAAAGGAGTTTTAATGTGTACGATGATGCTCCTGTCTTAAGTTGTTTTCTGTGTGGGTAATGTACATTTGCAGCCCTAACATGGCTCCTGTTTTAGTGTAACCATACATGTTTCCTGCAGGAGTTGCTTTTGAAACAAATCCAATATTTCCCTCAAGATTACTCTGTCTTATAGCTGTGACATCATAGCTCTGAAAGGAGGGGAAGTGAACAGGGACTGGGTGTTCCTTTGTCTTAGCAGATTTTCACTGATGGGTCTGACACGCTAACAAGTGCCATGTTTCAAAGCCTGCTGAATTTACCAGGCAGCTTGAGGGTGCTTTGTGTGCAGCGACACTAATCTGTATGTGTTCGCAGCACACTCAGGTAATGGCATATTGCTTTAATGACTGTGCTGAAGGTATGATAATAATGAAAAGCACAGGGAGATAATGCAGACTGGATACCTATCATAATGTGATTTATGCTGGGACGGTGGAGAACCTCAGTACACAGAAATATCTGGAAGATGGCTTTTCCTGGCCATGGTGGATAATCCAGAAGGAAGAATGTTACACCAGGCTCATGCAAATGTTTTCTTCCTCATCTTCTGAATCTCTTGTGGTTGGCATTTGGGGTTAGGCTTGTGGGAAAAGGCACATCCCTCACTAAAGGTGTGCGTGGAGCAGCCTGCCTGATCAACTTCACTCCTCCATGCTTTAATCCACAATTGGATTTAGGAAATTTTCTGCCCACAAGAAGGAGAAAGGATATCTAAAGTCATAGCAGCGAGGAGGGATGCCAGGGCATCCTGTGGAGGTGGAGAACACAGTTCCAGGATATCATTACAGGGCTAGACATGTCGCAGAAGTTATGGAGATTAATAGATTCCATGACAAATTTTCTGTAATTCTCTGCAGTCTTTTGAACATATTTGTTGTCTTCTATGTTTGATGCACTCTGTCCCATTGCAGGTCAGGAGAATGAGCCAGCATACTGAAACTTTCAGGGCATTTAAAGAGAAACTTCTCGCTGTTCTTGTCAACTGATGTGAGTGAGACAAGACTTGAATTGAAACAAAATGTGGAAGTATTAAAGAAAAGTAATAGATCATGAGGGGAGGGAGGAAGAAAGAACACAGGTTAAGAAAGACAAATGTGTTTAATGACAAACACATTTGTCCAGAGGAATCATTTCCACTGGCCAGAAGCCCAATTAAACACATAAAATAGAAATCCAGAAAAACAGATTAACGAACCAGTCATTAGCAAAGGAGGAGGAAAAGACAAACCCAGCTAATTCGGTACTGAGCATGACAAATGAGCTCACAGCAAATAATTGGGTGACATTCATCAAATATGAACTAAAAGGAGGCATTAGAGGGCAAAACACTATCATAATCTGTGGGATTTACAGTGTTGGAGAGTTTGCTCATAGGAAAAGAAAAAGTTCATCAAAATAAATTAAGTTGGGCCTTCCAAAATTCATTCTTTACCGCAGTTCTTGCCAAAACTTTATTGAAGGCTTGATCATTTTTTGGAACCGCTATAACCATGTATGTAAATCATGCAAAGATGAGGTCCTGGATGGGAAAAGCTTCACACAACTCCTGCCAACAGAATTGTGGGTGGCTTCATATTAAATGGCTCAGAAAGACCACAGACCACAAAGATTTCTATTTCTAAACCTTTGTCAAGGTGACCTAGTTCAGGTAGAGGATGGAAAGGGAGTTTAGTAATGCATGGCGAACTTGTAGAGTGATTGAATCCTACTTTTCTGCCTTAAAAAAAAAAAACCAAACTAAAAAAACCCCCCAAACAACCCCCAAAAAAACCTAACGACAACAGAAAAACAAACAATCCAAATGAAAAACCCTCCAGGTACCAAATGACGGTGGCATAAATCCAAAAAAGTCTATGTAAAATCTTTTGAGTGTGGCAGACTTGGAGTAGATCCTGTCTTGGCACAGAGCGGGGAATTTGATCACCCCTTGATGTTTCTGCAACTCTATGTTCATGTGACTAACTTGAAGACTGTTGGACCATTGCAAATGTTAGTTAGTCATTGCAGTGTTTACCAAGTGTGTAAATATTCATGTCTGCATCTTAAAGACGAGTTGATGACCATGTCTCAGCCCATCAGAAGAGGTGGATATTGAACACAGGATCCTTACTAAATAGTCACTGTATACATTCGGTCCTATTTGGACTCTGCAACAAATAGTAATCTGTTGCTGAGATCATGAGTGGTGTAAAATGAGTTCATGTGACAGAGTTATCTCATTTGAGAGTCTGGATCTTCCACTGAAGGTCAGAAATATCACCAAGAGTGCGTATTTAAATATTCCCTGTGCCAGGTAGGTAACATGTCCTAGAAGTGTAGGATCCTTTGGGCAATGCTTGTACAGCTGATAGAGAGATAAAATTACTGCAAACATTAATTTTTGCCTTTGAATTGGTCTTAGTGTAAATCAACTGCATAGTCTGTTCTCTCCTGTGAAAACTTGATTTTGATGTGGTTGTATTAGATGGAAAAGATATCCTTTAGAAATAACACTCCCAGCCCTTTCACTATCTTCACAGCTGGAGAGCAGGACCCTGAAATGCTACTGTGCCAGTCCACGGTAGACCATAGGCAAATCACTTTAGATTTTCACGAATGTGTTTCCCCTTGACTTTAGCTATATGTTTTCTGTGCAGAATTTGTCTGCTGTGCTGTGGGTCTTCTGCCTTCTTAGGTGGTGTGTGGTATAATGGTGGTTGGTTGTTTTTTTCTTTTGAAAGTACTAAATGCAGCCGTGATAACATTACAAGTTTAAAGGGGAAACAAGCAGAAGGGGAAATCTTCATGTAGAAAGAAGCCTGTCCTATTTCTAAACCTTCCTTTCTTTCCAGTTCTTCAAACTGTCAATAGAAAAGCCTTATCTTGAGTTGATTAGCTATCAAATTTCATGACCAGTAATATAGTGTCCTTCAAATGACAGCTTCTCTAGGGAAGTAAGCCACTATCTAGAGGTGATATCATTGCTGGGAATGTAATTGGTGCCATAGCAATATTCCGTGTAAGCTCATTCTGAAATATCACTGGCAGATAAAAGGAAGTATATCTAGGAGAGAATCTAGGACCTTTCTGTTAGCTTTATTAGAAACTTAAGCAGCCAACAAATGACATTCCATATAATAAAGAAGTGCTTTGTGTATTGTTTTATCTTAAAATCTGCAAGACTGCCAAAACAGCAGAATATAGGAAATTCACCAGTGTAAGCCTTGTTGTAGCCAGGTCTGAAATGGTGCCAGAGATAACACCCGCAGCAAGAGTAAGTGACTAGTGACAGGTTTAAAATCCCATATTTTACAAATTTTCAGGCCTAGATCTCATTGATGCATGGCATTTATGTGTAGCCTTTACAGCTCATTCAGTCCATAAAACTGCAGATTTGGATGTCTATTAGTTCCCCCCACATCCTTGTTCGGAGACAGTATGATTTCAGAGAAACCAGTTTTATAGCAACGGAGAGCATCTAAGAACTTAGCTCCAGCTTTCCAGGAGTGTATTCACTGCATTTACTGTTTGCGTTAAATAGCACTAGTGTGGATCTCTGCTGTTAGTCACTGTAAAACATTGTTGGAAGACAACCCCGGCCCCAAGGGACTGATAGTACAAACAGAAAATGCTGAAAAGCAGCAGAGAAAAGACATATTAGGAGAGAAACAAAAGCACAGAGACTTTAAATGACTTGTCCAAGGTAGTTGTGCTGGAACCATGTGTTGAAACCAGATCATCCTCTTTCTTCTGCTCAAGCCCTTAAAATTTATACCCACTTTTCCCTTTTTCCTGAGATGTTAAAAATCTTGCTGGATTTGAAGCATGAGAGACAAAATGGAAAGCTCAATAGCACAGCTTAAATAAATAATGCTCCAGCCCTCTCAAGTCTCGGATTTCTTAGGAGTTATACAGATGCTTATAGGGACAGCTGATGCAGGTCATAGAAAAGATATCTCAATAAAACGTTGTCAAACCTTCTTAGAAGTGTCAGCATAGGGTACTTGGAAGGGTCATCACTCACTTTCTTTGGTGTTTCCACAGGTGACAGCTGGTGGAAGAGCAAATTACTATGTGTCATACAGACGGGAGCCTTTTGCACAGATTAAATTGCCCAAATACTCTCTTCCTAAGGTGAGTGCATCATTTATGAACACAGACATGTAATATCTTGAATAGCATGGCCTGCCCAGTGGTGAAACACCTCAGTGGGATTCCTCTCTGGGGAGCTTCATTTGTTGTGCTACTTGAATGATCTTTCTTAAATATGGATTTGGGATCTTTACCTCTCTCTGCCTTTGATTGGTGAATGTTTCAGGAAGAACAGTTTCTTTTTTTCCTCTCTAAAAAGCAAATGGGAGTGAACAGGTACCTCACAAAATTGAGCTCAAACCAACTTCTCCTTGATCAATCTCCTATGAACACCTTTCCCTTGTCCTACTCTGTTCTCTATTAATGATTTCTTTGTTAGCCTGGCCAGGACACTGAAGATCTTGGAGAATGGTTAGGATGCTGAGCAGTCTCCACAGAGTACAGAAGCTGCACTGTCCTCATCCTCTGACTGGGCATTGCCACAAAGTTGTGGAACTGGAGTTGGCTCCCTAAACATTGTGCCTTATCTATGCTTTGAACACAGAGAACCACTGTGTGATGCTGCTTAAGAGATGACTGAGATAGCCTAAGGTTAACACTGACTGGCAAAGCTGGGAGGAAAGTTAATACTTATCATACAACTGTGCCTGGATTTACCTTCTTAGGCCTTGGCTTTCTGCCAGATCAAATGGTGCAAGCCTCAGCAAGGAGAAATATGACCATGGAACTATACACAAATTCCATAGTGTAGTCATTGCTGGAAACTGTGTAGAACAGAAGGAACCAACATTTCCCATGCCTTGGCTGGATACAAGCCGAACAGGCAGCTGAGACCACTGCTGCTCTTTAGGGCCTCTCTCTGTCGTAGAGAGCTGATAATCAACAGCAATGGCCTCCCCTTTCCTTCCACAAGTGAAAATTTTGGTGGGATAATTTTAAGATAGTTGGCTAGATTTGCCATCTGGGCTGGATTTACCCTTCTGATTGCTTGTGGGATACCTGCAGTCTAGCAGATATGGCATATTTTCTTCAACTTGTACCTGAAAACTTTTTGTGAGAAGTTTGTATCTCAAACTCCCAATGTTGCACCTCAGCTTCTTCTCATTTGGGTTGATCGCAGTCCACAGTGTATTGACACCTCCATAGCACAGATACAGTTTCTTTTGTTTGTCATTCCATGGTGATGGTGTGCGATTCAGAATGTCTGACCACACACCGATGTTTGAAAACCCTGCTGCCTTTTTTCAGAAGAAAAACATTGTTTATGCTCCAACCTTATGGATTGGCCTTGAAAGCTGTCCCCCGTTAAAAAGACAAGTGGATAGAGAGAATGACTGCCCTGTGATTGTCCTGCTTTATTGACTGATGCTGTCACAGGTTGCTGGGCTGTTATAAGACGGATTTGTTGGTGGCCGTGGTCTGGAATTGGTGCATAGTATAAAATCAAGGGATACTTTTGTAACTGAAAAACAGAAAATAATTTTAAACTAAATGTGATGGAAAAGTCTTCTAGCCATGTAAAGGAGGCTTGTTTATGCTGCCTTTAGTCACTAGAACATTTTTGCTGTACAGTAATAACTATCCTGTCAGCTGTAGATTAATGAACTCTGCTGGAGTTGTACATATGTGAGGCTGGCAATAGGGTAATGCAATATTTCTACTGCAACTGGTCAAAACAGATTGAAGTCATTCGGTGTTTTGCTTTGTTTTCACACTGCTGGAATAGGTTGGGTTTGTACTTAATCTTTAAGGAATTAGAGCTGTTGGGAAGATCAAACTTCCTGATTTAGTTTACCTTTTTTTTGAGGGAAATGGCAAATCTTCCACTGATTGCACTCTCTGGGACAGAATTAGGCCCTCAAATGTTTTTTTTTCTCCCTATCCCGTGTGGATAGGCTATGTTAGGTCTATTAGAAATAGCCCCATCTAATCTACCCCAACTTTTCATCTAGATACCTCACAGAGAAGATTAAGTTGCCTCATAGGCAGGATGAGGATATTGAGCTGATCTTCCCCCAGATACGCTTCCCAAAAATCGGGTCACTCCATCCTTTGGGAGACTTCCAGAATTATGGTTTCTTGATGCACAAACAGGGGAAGAAATTAATCAAGGCTCCTTGGCACCCTGAGGAAAATTTAGATACAAGTAGATAAGTGAAGTCCCACATAACCACAGTGATTTTCCTTCTAGCTGAACCAGCGTTAGTTTGTTCAACAACAGTGGTAAGGATGAAGTGCTTCAATACTCATCACCACCACCCTGGAAATAATTTCCATGAACTTACTTTAAAAGAATACTGAGAAAATGCACTGTCCAATCTCTTTGATATTAAAACTAAATGGGGAAACCCTTACTGGACCTTCATATTGTGGTCAGCGGCAGGAATCCAACAAAGAGTAGTGGGTGGATTATTTGATAGCCTGCATATAGTGGGATAATAGATCTCAGACAAACTCTTAATAGAAAAGTATGTTATTAAAAATCACTACCAGCATTAGCTCAAACTGCTCCTTATTCCTCAGCTTCAAATAGATGTGAACTCCCACTTTTTTTGAAGCTCGTTCTTTACCAGTTGGAAGTACAAGCATGTTAATTCAGCATGTGGATGGAAATTGTCACTGCTTTTCACATGGTGCTACACCACACTTAGTGACTATGAGGACTCCAGGCTCCAAGGCTGTGAATCTTCCATGAGTGATAAAACTGACTTTCAAATTTATAAATAAAAAATGAAACTGGATGAAATTTCTTGAAGCTACCAAAAATGAAGAAAGAAACCCCTTTGCCCAGCTGGTAATCATTAAAAAAAATGAAATGCAGAAAAGTCACAATGGTGGTAATTTATTGGCTTGCTCTAACAGAAAATTGTTCAACATACCTATAATTCATGCTCCATCTCCATTCTTTCATAAGTCATGGTAATTACTACATGTCCCAAAGGGCAAAGAAATACAGAGATCCTCAGTAATAGGCCTTTTGTCTTCTTTTAACAGGACATGCATATTATCAGCACAGATGAGAATCAGGTGTTTGCAGCTGTTCAGGAGTGGAACCAAAATGACACGTACAATCTGTACATCTCGGACACCCGAGGGGTGTACTTCACCCTGGCCTTGGAAAATGTGAAAAGCAGTCGAGGACTAGAAGGGAATATCGTCATTGACCTTTATGAGGTATGTAGTAAAGGTCACCCTACAAAAAACAGCAACTGTTTGCTGATTTAAGATGTGTAAATCTCTTACCAGGCTTTCAGGACCTTCATTTGTTTTGGGATCATCCCAGAGACATTTCCTGGATGATGCTGAGCTGACTCATGTGGGAACAGATACAGTCAATGCATTCTGCTATAGATGTGACAACTGGTTGCTTTCAAGTCAATGACTGGTTAGGTACATGGCATTTCCAAAAGGGAAACCCATTATCCTTCTCATCCTAATGTGGATGTCTAGAGAAGGACTTAAAATACTGCTTTTCCCCTTGGACAGCTAGAGACATCTGCTTCCAGGCAGGAAATGCGGATTCTACCTTTGTAAGCAGTGTATGAATGATGAGCAGAAGTTTATACATGCCATTTGCCCAGAGATAATAGCTGGATGCCTTCTACCCTGGATCATCTTCCATCGTCATTCTTCTGCCAGGCCTATCAGCCTTGGCCAGCAGCAGTCCATTACAGCAGTTGTTCCAGTTCCTGGTTTCTTCAGAACATTCTGGGTTTGGTGTGTCATAACTTGTTGGATGGAAGATCTGCTGAGATTAAGGGCTCAGTGCTTTGCCAGCAACAAACAACTGATTGGTAATACTAATAATAGTGGTTACAGGCTGACTTCTACTGTTATATGGAGAAATGTTTTTGCAGTTGCATGTAGAAGTTAGGATTATACATTCATTTATTTCAGCCAGAATAATGCCCATTTAACACCATCATTATTTGGTTTATAAAAATCCAGGTAGTTTAAGGCAATGAGAGAAAAGTCACAAATAACTCATGGACCAGTGTGAAGGTCAAGGTTTAAATTTTATTTTCACCTAGTTAAATATATTTTCCTGCCTCTGAAAAAAAGATATATTTCTGTGTTGTGATGAACCAGCTGAAATAAACATGCATCATCTTCCATCCCTGGGCAAACTCTGCATTCCCCAGTTGTCTATCATGCACTCTTTATTGTTAAATGCTGATAGAGATTTTCACAGAGTCATTCAAAGGACAGTGTTTCTCAAGGGGCTTTAAAGTAGAAGGATTTGCGTCCTGGCTGTTGCCCAGAAGTTGCAGATTTGCAGCAAGTTCCTTCTTTCTGTCTCACTTTCCACCTATGCAACAGAGACCAGACACATCACAAAATCTTCTTGGGCACATTTTGACAGGACCATATTCTGCTGGAATTGGTTCTGCTGACAGATCAGAACATTTGGAACAACCGGGTTGATTCTGACAGAATTTGATAGTGGAAGGAAATGGAAGAAATGAAGTTTGCAAAACGTCAGTTTAGCATATTCGGGATTTCCATCTTTCGCATAAAAGACCAATGCAAAAAGGTCCCAAACTGCTTCTGATGTGACCTGCTGCCTCCCATGTTCCAACAATCTGGGGAGAGAGTGGGGCAGAGCACATCCCTAGGCTCGCAGAGCTCATGTGTGACACAATGCATGCTGTGCCTTCAAGCCCATGAATAGCCTGTCTGCAGGCACTCAAGAAAATCCAGAAGTGGGCTGTTTCCTAGGGATTTGCTCTGTGAACATCCTCATTATTTTATTTCAGAGAGGGAGAATGCATAAGGCCTTTCAACTGTGCAGGCATCATCAAGATGTAGTTATAATGCCATTCAAAGTAACAAGCGACAGGACAAGAGGGAATGCCCTCAAGTTGCGTCAGGTGAGGTTTAGGTTGGATATTAGGAAAAACTTCTTCACAGAAAGAGTAGTGAGGCGTTGGAACAGACTGCCCAGAGAGGTGGTTGAATTGCTGTCCCTGGAGACATTAAAAAAATGTGTAGACGTGGCACTCCAGGACATGATCTAGCAGGCATGGTGGTGTTAGGTTGATGGTTGGACTTGATGATCTCAGAGGTCCTTTCCAAGCTTAGTGATTCTATGATTCTATGAAAGTCTTCTAAGGCTGGATTGAGATGGCTTTATTGCTTTGTCAGAGACCATCCACTCTTAAGAATGCTCAGGTGGGCCTTACTTTTGGCCTGTTGTTTCGATGTATTTTTTCATCTCTCCATTTTTCCTAGGTAGCAGGGATCAAAGGCATATTCCTGGCTAACAGGAAGATAGATGACCAAATCAAGACTTTCATTACCTACAATAAGGGCAGAGACTGGCGTTTGCTGCAGGCACCGAACACCGATCTAAGAGGGGATCCTGTAGATTGCCAGTTGGTGAGTGGCAGACCTTTTCCAAAGCACAACTGACTCCTTCAGAGCTGCTTATTTTAGTCAGTGGGTTAACAAAACATCCAGTGAAACTGAGTAGACGGGATTCTTGCCAGTCAGAGACGTGCAGAGTCCAGGTGCTCCAAAACAGGGCAGTTTACAGACGAGAACTTGGGGTTGGGATCATTGTTGTAATTCAACAACATTCAGTGAACAGCCATTTTACTGTAGGGCTGTAGCCCCTGTTTTTCAAAGGAATGTTATTTTTCTGAAGTTTTTCGTTAATCTCTCTCCCTGTGTTTTTTTCTCTTAACCTGCTGGGTGTTAAGTGAATTAAGTAGATTTCTTTTTCTATAGCTTCATAGAGTTTAAGGAAAAATTTTGACCGTCTTTCTTGACCTTTTTTTTATGGAACTTAAGTAAAAATAAGAATGTTTCTGGGAAAAAAAGTGCTCTAGATCATATTATTGGTAAAAGCAAATGCACACCTGCTTGCTTGTTAATGCAGTGTTCCTATTTCTCTTGCTCTCAGCTACTTTTATGATGCTTATTCAGAAAATGAACATATGCCGCTATCTGTAATAGCGCTAAGAGCAGAGGGGTCATTTTCAGAAGGATCAGAGCATCTGTGCAGTTGCCAGGGGTTCCTCTGATATTCAACTTGTTCCTTATTAAAGCTTCTGCCTTTTGTTTGTTTCCTGTCGACAGCCCTTTTGCTCATTGCACTTACATCTGCAACTCTCAGAAAATCCCTATACTTCAGGAAGCATTTCCAGCAAAGAGACAGCTCCTGGGCTGCTGGTGGCAACAGGTAAGAACTTAAGTGCTTCTCACTACTTGCCCACGCCTCACTGGAAGCCTGAGAGTATACGAGATGGTTCCTGTTAGTGTAAAAGGTTTCAGCTCTGTTTCAGCAACTGCTCAGCTAGTTCACATTAACTCCCATTTGCTATGGGCCAGGAGACGGTATGTGACCCCGACTTCAAAAAAGATAATGCCTGTCAGGTATTTGTTGCTCTGCAATAACCCATATGCAGGTTTAAGCCCATACCTGCAAGGGATCATTACCAACTGATGTTACTAATTCCTCCCACTTCATGTAATTACAACCACTGATGTAGGTGTCTACCCATTTTCTGGAGTTACCATGAACAAGAATAGGGCCTATAATCATGGCTGCAATTCTGGGAGGTATCAGTACATTCCATCTTTTGCGTAGCAAGTACAGAGTTGTCACAAAGCCTGTTGGTTGAAGCCTGGACTTCCAGAGTGCCTGTCTTGTGCATGTCACCTACTTTCAACTCTGTGTCGCTCAAAGACTAGCAGCTCTTCATCAACACCGCATGAGTCATTGTTATTGCGGGTTGTTCTGCAAAATAGTGCTTTGGTAAGTTGCCATGTTTTAATGGCGGCCTGCTACAATGCGTTACTGTGGCAATGGCAGTCTCGCTGTAATTAATCTGACAACCATCACAGGCCCTGTGTGTATGCAGCGTGCAACCTAATCAGGATGGATGGGGCTACCAACCACACTCAGAACTCCCACAGTTCTGTGGGAGCTGCTAGACTATTAAAGTGCTTTCTGAATGGCTGGTGGCATTGAAAACCAGTCTCTGAATCAAAAAATCACAGATTGGTAGGGGGTGGAAGGCATCTCGGGAGATCACCTAGTGCAATCTGCCTGCTAGAGCAGAATCACCTAGAGCAGGTTGCACAGGATTGCATCCAGGTGGGTTTTGAATATCTCCAGAGAAGGAAACTCCACAACCTCTCTGGGCAGCCTGTTCCAGTGCTCTGTCACCCTCACAGTAAAGTTTTTTCCTCATGTTCAGCTGAAACTTCCTGTGTTCCAGTTTGTGCCCATTGCCCCTTGTCCTGTTCCTGGGCACCACTGAAAAGGGTCTGGCCCCATCCTCTAGACACCTGCCCTTTAGATATTTATAAGCATTGATAAGATTCCCTCTCAGTCTTCTCTTTTCCAGGCCAAACAGACCCATCTCTCTCAGCCTTTCCTCATGAAAGAGATGCTCCAGTCCCCTAATCATCTTGGTAGCCCTCTGCTGAACTCTCTCCAGTGGTTCCCTTTCTTTTTTTGAACTGGGAACCCCTGAAATGGACACAGTACTCCAGATGTGGCCTCACCAGGGCAGAGTAGAGGGGGAGGATAACCTCCCTTGGCCTGTTGGTCATGCTCTTCTTAATGCACCCCAGGATACCATTGGCCGCCTTGTCCATGAGGACACATCCACACTGGCTTGTGGATAACTTGTCCACCAGGACTCCCAGGTCCTTCTCTGCAGAGCTGCTTCCCACAGGTCAACCCCTAACCTGTACTGGTGCATGAGGTTATTCCTCCCCAGGTGCAGGACTGTACACTTGTCCTTGTTGAACTTCATGAGGTTCCTCTTCACCCAACTCTCCAGCCTGTCCAGGTCTCGCTGAATGGCAGCACAGCCTTCTGGTGNCTGGGCTCTGCCATTTAGCAGTTCTCAATCCACCTCACTGTGTCCACTCATCTAACCCACACTTCCTACCTAAGCTTGCTTATGAGGTTGTTATGAGAGACAGTATCAAAATCCTTGCTGAAGTCAAGGTATACGGCATCCACTGCTCTCCCCTCATCTACCCAGACTGTCATGCCATTATAGAAGGCTATCAGATTGGTCAAGCATGATTGATTTCTCCTTGGTGAATCCATGTTGGATTTCCTCCACATGCTTAGAGGTGACATCCAGAATGAGCTGTTCCATCACCTTTCCAGGGATGGAGGTGAGCCTAACTGGTCTGTAGTTTCCTGGATCCTCCTCCTTGCCCTTTCTGAAGACATGCAGACTGTCTTTTTACAGGGAGGCTCCTGCATATGCTCAAATACATCCAAATAGCTTAACTGCTCTTTCTAAGGCTCATTTTATCTCCTTTGTCTTGTTCAGCCGAGCAATGGCTTGCAACTGTGTCATATTAGTATATTACCTATATGAATTTACACTGTTTCTTCCATCCATTTCCACTCTCATGTCCTTCTGTGCTTCCATGTGTCTGCCAGACTAAGACAGAACCCGACAGGTTCCCGTCATGGCATTTGTATCTCAACAAGGGAAACACCATGTGATTTCCAGTTCACTGATCCAGGCCAAATAGGGTGAGATAATTTGCTTTAAACCTCCAGATCTTCCTATGTGTAGCCAAGTGGAGTCATCACTCCTGGCAGGTCATACTTGCTAGAGGGATGCTTAGGAGCAAGCCCTACTCACGATGCTGTGATTGCAGAGGTTGTTTTTTTTCTTTAACCTTTTAGGAAGCAAATAGAGGCAGCAGGACAGTGAGATTCTAGGCATTGATCTAAATTGGTAGTAAATGAGGTTCTTTTCAAGCTGCCAGTCCATGGGATGAATGCTTTCCCAGTCTAACAATTAACCTTTAAAAGGCAGAATATAATTTCTGTCTTACTGCTTTGTACAATAAAAAGCTTAACCTGTTGGGAATATACACATCTGTTTCCACTAACCAGTTTCACAACAACAGGAACATCTCACCATGTTGGTGAATGTGTTCCAGGATAACCACTGCAGCTTATTCTCACAGGCATTGGCTGCTCAGACACTCTGTGTCTTACTCTTTGATTTACAGTGGCACATTTCCAGCAGTGACTGGAAACTCGGACTGTTGATATGAGGATATGAGGTTAGATTCTTGTAAAAGGGAAGAGTTATGTTTTAGTATCTAATTGTACAACTGCCAAATCCTCTTGACTTGTTTGGAAGTTAGTTACATTTGGTGGGGTTTGAATCCAGGTAGCTGAAAGAAACTAGGTAGAGAGTGTGAAGAAAATAATGGAACAGGGTTTCACAGAAAAATAGAAAGAAGTTATAGCAACAGAATCTCACCTTTTTACTCTCTTTCATTGCCACAATCTGGAAATCCCTGTTTGGAAAGTTGGTTTGCCAGTTTTGATATTTAAAATATGATGATACAAAACTTACACTTCTGCCTTTAAGTCAGTTTCTAATTCTTGAGGATTTCCACTCATGATAACACACTGGTCTAAATAGACCTTTGACTGACACAGTACGTTTATCCTCATGAACCTGGATGTCCCTATAGACTGTCTTTCTATATGGATGCCCATGGGAGGTTTTCCTTGTACCTTCATCTAAAGCAGTTGGTCTTCTTGATGGTGTCAGAGAAGAAGATTAGGTAGATGGAACGACATTTCCTACCTCCTGAGTGCTGATGGGAAGGCCTTTCTTCAATTGTCCTGCCTCCCTGAGCCAGGAATTTTATTTTTTGAAACAGCATTGTCACAACAATGTGGCTAGTTGGACTCTGTGATGGTGACAGGAGTGTGTCAACCTGCATCTGGGTTTTAATTTCTCATTTTCCACCATTAAATGTCAGAAATTCAATTAACATTTTCATTAGTGTGTTTTTTATTATGCTCTTGTTGAAGCTACAGATGTGTAAGAGTGCCACCTCTGCCTTTGCTATTTTTGAAGAAAAAATATTAGTTCTCCCTTACTTCCATGGAAATTGCATTTGCTTTAAAATCAGTCTTATTTGGAAGGTGTAAGAGTGGCTCGCTGGGTAAAGAATTCGTGGGCTTTGAATAAAGAAGTCATGGTTTTGACCACAATGTGGTGGCTTTGGGCCATTATCACTGGGAGGGCTTCCAGTGGTGTGTCTGTCAGTGTTATAGGTGCCTGCTTCCTATGAGACAGATATTCATGCAACCAGAATCTCACCGGGCACTGATTGAAGGTACTGTTGACAGACCAGCAGGAAAAAGCAGTCCCTGGGTGACTGTGGTAGCTTTTTGCTGCGCCACTGGAGCTTTGGGAATTTTGGAGGTGAGAACAAATTAAAGAGACCTGCACTGTTCAGTGAGCCTGGTGCTGGTGGAAATTTTAACTCTGAAAGCAGAAGCAAGACACTGACCTGAAGGCGTATGGACAATAAACTAATAAGGTCTATTGAGAGCATATGCAGGTCTTTCAGGAATTGGGCATCTCTCTCTTGCAACTGTTGTTGGATGCTCAGAGGTTCCAGAGAGCTGGAGATGCAGTTAAGTTCATTATTTACCATGTATTAAGTCAGATTACTGTAAGATTCTCTCTGCCATCTCAGATGACAGACCTTGAAAAAAAAAACAGTTTCAAGCTCTGATTAGTGTCTCCAAATCGTGTTCTGCTGTGCTTTCTCTATATATATGGTTGAGGACAATGTTTGAGCTTTTCTTTGCATTGCTTTGATATGTGGCATATCCAATCCCTAATGCATGGTGAAGGCAGAGTAGTCCACCCTATAAGGCTGCCAGCAGAACAGTTTCCATCATAATAGAAATTACAAGATTGCGATTAAGTACTGTACAGAATAACCAGTATGTTTAAACTTACAATTTGGGATAACTAGGTCAATGAGAACACTCAACATTGTCTAGAATGATGCTCCATCTGGTTTTACCTCCCTGCTGCAATGTCATTTCACCCACCTTAATTCTCTGAACCATTTCTGCCCCCAGGGTGAGGTTCATACCTAGACAAGATTTCCTTCAAGTGTAACTTAAATTTCATTACATCACAGTCCTCATTAATTGCAAACCATTAGGAAACTTAGGGAGAAGCTTTGTTTTTTGGACTGCAGGTTCTGAGATCAGTTATGTATTTGTGTATTTCGACAGAATCTTGAGTAGACCTTCTAGCCCCTTAATCATGGGCTTCAGTGGGGCCTGGGTTTCAGCTTTAAACTTAGCTGTGTAAGTTCCTTTTGGATGCTCTCCTTTACACAAGAAAGGAGAGACAGAGGTCTTATTATCTGCCTAATTACCTTACCCTTATCAAAGACTGGCAGATCACAGGGATGCAACTCACCAGCCAGAGCACAAAAACTACAAGTTCAGAGAAAAATGTGTATGGAGTAGAATAGCGGCCACTATTCTGCTGCCATTCTGATATTTTGTAAGCACCAAACAGGCATGGGGTTTCACACACCATTTTTCAAGTATGTAGGTCCTTGCCTAGAATAAGGCAGCTGCTGGGAATTACGGGCAGTGCTATTTGTTAGGAAAATAAGCTGATAATACTATTTCTCTCCAGTGTCAATTTTCAAATAACACAGCTCTTGTAAATGAATCTTGACACCTGACCATAGTGTTGTTTTTAGATGAGAACAGAATCAGGAACAGCAAAAAAGCATTGGTGAGGCCAACTACTTTTGGTTTGCTGGGAAAATGCAGTTCTGTTTTTATCCATACAAGAATGTCTGACACTTGCTTGTGTTGCAGGCAATATTGGCTCTGAGCTTTCCTACACTGATGTTGGTGTGTTCATCTCTTCTGATGGTGGGAATTCCTGGAGACAGGTATGTTTTGCAGAGCAAAGGAAAGCATGGAACCTTTTGCCATTCTTCCGAGTCTTCCTTTCCTGGTGGAGTGGAGCACTCATGCAGTACCTAATTTGTTTGCAGATCTTCGAGGAGGAATACAATGTGTGGTTTCTGGACTGGGGAGGGGCACTAGTGGCCATGAAACACACGTCAGTGCCCATCCGGCACATGTGGTAAGGAAACTTTCTTCTTTGAGAAGGCTTCCTGATGGTGATAAGCTCACAGTGGTGCTGATATCACTTGCATCACCTGGTCAGCATCTGCTAGTGTCTACAAAATGAGCAAATGAAATCATTCCTATCTGTGTTTTACCATCATTTTAATTTTGTTGATTAATGTAATGATTATTTTACCATTTTATAAATATAATGGCCAAATACATAATCATGCACGTATATGAATTATTCTTTGCACTAGTCATGTGGGGTTTCTTTTCCACAGACACATACACATACATGTATGTACGAGAAGTCATCCTTTGCACTTCAGACATTTCTGAGAGTATGTGTCCCTCGCTTCTGTTTTTTATTTACAGAATTTGGTATTAAACTGGTAAGACAGAAAAAGGGAGGGAGAGGAGAGGGCAGAAGGTGTTGATAAGGACAATAGAAATATGTTGTTAATGTTGCTGTCTCCTATAGGATTCTACTATCAATTTCCAGACACACAGTGGTGGTAACCAAATAAAGCAGGGGATGGAATAGGGTGAAAGTATTTCTCAGCTGGAAGTACTGTTTTGCTATAAATGGGTTATAATAATCTAAGCACTAAAGATACTGCTCAAAGTTATCCTCTCCTTAGCCTTTTCCCCTCTCACTCCTGCAGCAGTTAAGCATTGGAGAGAGGCATTCTAAAATTCAGAAGTAACCTTGTTTACAGCAAATGTGTGTATTAGCATCACCTTCAGTCTCTAGTCTTGAGTGAAAGAGGGGCATGGCTAATGGACTGACCTACCCAGCTTCTAATAGCCTTCAGAAACAAGTTTTCTATTCCTGTCTGCAAGATTGAGTTGTCTCTCAGCTTGGTGGTGCTAAGCACGTGTCTCTCTCATGCTTTTCATGCAGAACAGGAAATGTGGCCTTCAGTCAAACAGAAAAAGAAAGCAATGGTGTTTGGTAGCAGTGATGAGATGTTAAGGTCTCCCGTATCAGAGTCATTATTGTACAAAATCCTTCAGATAAATTACAGTCATTCAAAAGCTGGAGCCCTCAAGACAGCTTGTGATGGGTAAAGACAGCCTAGAGATGTACCTTAAGAACATAAATGACTGCTTTTTCAATATGAAAAGCTTCTGGACTTTATATTGTTGACCTGACAGATAACTGGGATGACTGCAACATAGATTTCTATTAAAGTTTGAATATGTTGCATTTGAGCACATTACCACTTGAGATAAAGAAATGGCTGTTCTGGTTGTATCGTACTTGTATCATCAACTTGTTGCAGTCATAACATATGTAACCACGCTGAGTCAGGGCCAGGGGTTAGCCTAGGCCAGCATCCTCTTGCCAACAGCCTCCATAACTGGATGTACAGAGGAGAGTAGTAACAGGGCAGACCCATAATGATGCTTCCAACAGACTCTAGCTTTCTGTCTGTGGTTAGAATGTGGTGTTGTGTGGCAGAAACATTTGCCTCTGATAGGTAACACAGTAGTCATGACTACGTCTGAAGTGCCCTCAGGAAAGAGGAAATCAAGACCTTGTCCAGGTCTTTAGACCAAACCAAGTTTAAGCCAAGGCAGCAGAAGTGTGTGTTAGCCAAGGGTGGGTGTCACCAGCATTAGGTGCATCAGGCTGCAGCGAGCTGGGCTCTGGAAGAGTGAAAGGCAAGATATTTATTGAAAGAACTGTAAGTCGTGTATTAACCATTTATGACTATATTATTCAACCCAGGTGTAACTGTTTTAATTAAGCACATTGCATATAAGTGCCTGTACTCAGGTGTTGGGAAAGATTAGGTCACAAGGTGACTTTCCATAGGAGCTAAGAGCCCAGTTCACCTTTACCTGCTTTGCAGAGGTTCCTTTCTGATGTTCTTCCTTTCCACTAGGTCTCATGAAATGGCATGTGCAGTAATGAGTGCCCCACCCACTCTATTAAATGAGTAGTGATTTAGGGCTGTTATCAATAAGCTCCAACAGGTTTCCTCCAAAATTGTACCCTTAGGGGCTTTGGGATTTGCTTCATATTGCCTCAGTAGGCACCTGTTTTATGCGAAGGAGTGGAACAGATTAAAGGGTACGTGTATATCTATTAGTTCTCAGGCTGAGACATTGTACAATAAGTTTCATCCTGGAGAAAAGAGGGGCGGATAATTGAAAAGCCGAGAGAACTTTAGCTAAGCTAATGAAGCATGCTGTTCCCCAGAAATTGAAATGCTATTTAGATAGATAAGCATGCAAGCAGAACAGCATACAAATGCACAGGTGTATGGGAAGATACATACATTTAAATAAATAGATTTGGGGCAGATAAGCTTTTTGTATGCTGTTGTACTCCCATCTTTCGTCTTTGGTCTATAGTCAGCTTCCTATTCTGGTAGATGTGCATTGTGAATCAGGTGAAGGTGTTTTGCTCGGTGCTGTGAGAGGCTGATACTTAGGGAGTGGTGACTGCAAGCCTTGGCTTTCCGCACTAGAGAACTGAGGTTGGTGTAACCCATTGCTTGTAATACATATTACACTGGCCTCCAGGTCCTTTGGTGGCATCTCAGATAGTGTCCCTGATGCCACCTACTTGGAGTGGGGAGGATTCAGTTTCCTGCAAGACCCTCTCAGACAAATCCAGGTGGTCAGAAGCATGTGTGCACATACACATGCGCATTCCCCCCCAAACATTCCTTGCCTGGAAAATAAGGCAAATCTCTGTTTTACGCTTACTTTAAAATGAGAAGTGTTTCCTGCTATTCAAAGAAGTTTTTCTCTCTTTGGTCATGTCCATCGAGAGCAATCCGTCAGCCTTCACAGCACAGGTACCTTGCAGAATTACAGAGAACTCTGTAATGACCCTGCTGGGAGAGGATCAAACAATTTTATAGCCAATAAACCTTTGTGCTTCTCTGTTTGTTCTTCCTTTGCTGGTGTAATTTGGAGCTGAAATTCTGGGCAGAAATTGTGCAGAAGCAGTTGTGTGGAGAGTCTGGGGGCAGAGAGAAACTTGGTTTCAGAACTGTTCATGGACAGTAGGTCTGGGAGCTGGATGCTGACAGTCTGCAGGTTGCCTGTCTTTCCCGCTGCAGTAGCAGCTGGGTGTGAACACCCTCCTTTGGCTGTTTTTTGCACTACTGTGGTCACAGGCTGTTGGGGTGACGTGAGAGCTGGTAGCTCTCTGAGGGCTGGGAAGCTGGGAGCCAACCAAGGTCTCTGGGAGAGCAGGACAGGATCTTTCAGCTGGGGCATATTCCACCTCCATTGAGGAGCAGGGCAGCCCCAGCCATGGGCATCAGGCAGCTCACTGGGGACAGGCTGAGGTCAGACTGCGACATCAGCCTGCGTGTCAAGCCCATGGCTGGGCAGGGCTGCAGCAGAGCTGGAGCCTGGTGCTCCCATGGTGTCAGCAGGGTTCCTGGGCCAGGAATGGAGTGAGGGGAGGCCAGGAGGGAGGCTGGGAAGGGATAGTAATTCATAGGTCACGAGAGTCCAGACCCAGTCTGCCTGCTGGTGTGGTCAGTTAGACTGTTCATTCACCTACTCCTTTACAGTTATCAGACAGAGACACGTTGCTGGGGTGTAACTGAGAGCAGGGTTTCCTGACCTTCCTTTGCCTGATCTAAAAGCTTGTTGCAGTAACTCTAGTTCAGGCAAGACCCTGTCAGCTGGGTTATGATACACATGCTTTTTGATAAACGCGGAAAGTAAGGCACATGGTTGTTGTGGGTAGGGACAGATGATCAAATGCCACTAAATTACCCTGGCTTGTCACTGACAGTGTGAACACTCCCTGCCTCTAAGGAGGGAAGTGCTTTCATTTTAACCAGCACACAACTTTGCTTTACAACTGTAAGAGGCAAAGAGCCCCCAGACTCACCACTGACTGTGACTCAGTTTGGCCTCCTTCCTCCACCACCCTGTAAAATTGAGACCGCCTCTGAGATGGCATGCAAAGAAATATTAGTAGGGACAGAGAGATTGTAGCTAGTGCCGTATGGCACCGATATAAGCATGGGTCAAAACACCCTGCGGTGTTGACAGCAATGTTCATGCATTCAGGCCAGGACTGCTTATACTCTGCCTCATGTCTGGTGCTATTGCAGATCCAGAAACTGGACTTGGCTATGCCCCTTGATCCCTTCAAGTCTGATGTACAGCTGGATCAAGTATATCCATGTCCTTATTGCCAGTGTTTATAATCTCTAAGGCTTTGATCTTTCAAAGTACACCAAGAGCATGAATTAGTGGGCTGGGAAATGGCAAAGATTTGTGCTTGTCTATAAATTTAGTTGCTGGAGCTTGCAGACCTTATCCAACATTTAATTGCTGCAGTTGCTCTAGAGATAGTCTTTTTATGTGTATAAATCTTGTCTGCTTCTATCCCAGGGTGAGTTTTGATGAGGGAAGATCCTGGAGTAAATACAGTTTCACATCAACACCACTTTTTGTGGATGGATCCCTTGTAGACCCTGGCATAGAGACCCAGATAATGACGTAAGTATAGCAGCTCTTAACTTTTTAAAAATGTGATGGCAAAAGGAGTGCATGGAGATCCCCAAGTGCATGGTGAGCCTCGTGGTGCGTGGTACAGCATTGTGTAGCTACACATGTAGTGTTGCATGAAGGCACAGTGCTGTTTTGTGTTTTTTTGCTGATGGTCACAGATCCAGGTGGAGTGTCCGTGCGTCATGTGGCGAGCAGGTGATGGCACCAAACTCTTCCCAGTAGTGGCAAGGGTATAACAAGAAGAGATGGTCCCAAGCTGTAGCTTGAGAGTTCAGATAGAACAGTAGGAAAATCTGTGATTACAGAGAAGTTGTAGCATCACGACCCCTGGAAGTTTTCAAGCCTTGGCTAGATAAAGCCACATCTGCCCTGATCTATAGTTGACAACAGTCTGTTTGGAGTAAGAGCTTGAGCTAGTGACATCCAGAGTTCCTTTCTTATAAATACTGCTGAGACTGTGTTCCTGGGATCTGATGGCCCAGGAACTGCAGTGCTCTTCAGAGGCCAGAGATCTGTATGGTTGTACCTAATGTCAGTTCTGTGCTTGGTCCAGCTGTGACCGTCTTTTGAGATTGCTGCTGGGTATGAATGCCCCCAAACTTTGCTGCTGGCAATCAGCACTGTGGGCTGTACATTTAGGTCAAGCTAAAGGTGTTCTTAGTGTGCATATGCAGAGCTGAGCTCAGAATAACTTTCCTGATCCTGGGGTGTAGGATGCTATGATTCACCCATACCATGGAACTGGTACTACTGAGCCTAGACTGGTACTTCCTTCTCCCAGGAGTGCTGAAGCCATGGCTAAGGCTGGTGTAATTGTTAGAATAATGTCCCAAGAATAGGCCAGGATCTGAGTTTAACAACCAGGAGAGAGAGAGGGAACTTTTAAAATTCAAAGGCATCTTCAAAGAGCCATCTGACCTCTTGCACAAAGTAAGTAAGAGCAGTCTGCTCTGGGATTCTGAACAAAGTAAGGACTAGATGTGCTGCCTTAGTTGCTGCAGAGATGCCTTCTTACCTTTATTTTCTCTGACCTGGCTGGAATAGCTTTCTGAAAAGGATCCAAAAGCAAGATGGCTAAGATGTGTTAGACTGAGGCACTCCTGCAAAGCATATCTGCAGTGGCATGGAGGAGTGCCTTTGTTCATCACATCAAACACTGTTGCAGCACTCCAGCTTAGGGGCAGGAGATATACTGTAAATTTCGTCTTGCAGTTGGTTTGCTTTTTCTGCTTTCTGCACCTGCAGATTTCTGAAGTTCCTGCAGATTTTCACTGCTTGCAAGGAAAAAGAGATTCAGGCCCAGTATATGTTCTTCTAGGTTTCAGTTCATCTGCCTATTTATGTGGCAGAAATGTGTAGGTGAATCTCATTGCTGGTGTCACAAGTAGTGACAGACTGAGAGTAGACTCCTGGGTATGCTTGTCACCAGTTTCTGAGGAAGCTTGGATCAGATAACAGTCAATCAAAGTTGATAACGGTCATAGTGATTTGAATTTATTCCAACTGGTTGTGTGATTTGTGTTGGTATGCCTTTCAAAAACCAGACCTACATCAGCCTTACATAAACAGAAGTGACCCTGTGGTGAGGAGCTGTCAGTACCTCCAGTGGAGCTCACCTTAGCTGCAAGGAAGGGACTGGGGGAAAATTCCCTTCTGGCAAAGCGTCATTTCAGCTGGCTGCTTTGCCATCTATGCCGTGATGGATGAAGTGTCTTGGTGCTGTAGTCTCAGGAGGATCAGGAAGGTGTAAGCAATTCTTGTATAGCCTGTCTATATTTCCTGCGCTAGTGTGTCCTAGGAAGGCCAGGCTAAGTAGTCATGGTTATCCTTTATGCCTATAACGCAGAGAAACTGCACTCTTAAGTTTGTTTCCCAAACAGTGCTGTGGCAGAACAAGGCAGCCTCCATGTCTATGTCATAGACAGCTCTTGAACTTTTTGTCAGGGTAGAGGTGGTATCAATTTTGGAAGGGTTGCTAATTTTTCCTTTACTCCAACACCAGGCCTTGGCTTTGGCTTTTTCTTCATAAAAGCGGAGTACTCGCTTGTGTCGAAGAATATATCTGTGCATCTGCTGCCTTGCTATCTGCAAATATTGCCCCTATTTTTGCAAAAAGCAAAGCACAACAGCATATGATATACCCGTAAGCCTTTTCACAAGACTGCTGTGAAGTGCTTTTCACAAGACAAGCATCCTCTTGGGGAAATATATGCCAATCCCCAATTAAATATTAGAGCGTGAGTTCTGTTCACTGTACACGCTTTTCCCCAAATGCAGCAATAGCGTGTCGCTTTCTGTGTTGGCTAATGGCGTTTTGCTGCGAAATTCTTTGTGCAATGTGCAACGTGTCTCACTTTCCAACCACACACAGATCCGGACTCACATACTCACACTCAGAGGGACAGATCTGAGCTCAAATAAATCTGCACATCAACACCTTCATTGAAATCAGTGGAGCTAATCAGTTTCAACTAGCTGTGGATTTAGCCCATTTACTTTATAAATCAATGCAGATTTCTTTTGAGATGAAAGACGCATTTTAAATCTAAGGTTATTGTTACTTATATGTCTGTAGTCTTCCAATGGAGACTGTAGGAAGTGAGTTATCTTGCTGAATATTGTGTATCAACTTTGTTGGGAGCTGACTCTCTTTTGAAATCTTTGCAGTCTTATTATTGCTATTGTTATTGGAATCAGTTTTAATACTACTGTCATCATTAGCAATTTAAAAACTGTTCTTAATAGTCTGTAAAAGCCATACAAAGAAATTTCGCATGATACTTGCCATAAATGTTTAGAGAAATTCCTATGCAGCACAATAAAGGAACTGGGGAAGAAAGAGAGCATTTGTAAAACCTGTATGCAAACCATTTCTATGCATGTCACTTACGTGTTTCTCACAATCAGAATTTTAGTGAATTGGCTATCCTCTGAACCAAGATAAAGCATGGTGGTTGGAGCTATGTGGAATTTGTGTTTGTGGGTAGAAATCCCAGTGATTTCAAGAAGCTGATGAGAGGAGCACAACAGTTTGGGATCAGCACACCCCAATGGAGGATGGGATCAGTGGGAGCTCTTAGAGTAGAAGCAGGGCTGAGGCGGAAAGACCAGGACTGTGCTCATATTCATGTACCACCAAATTGGGTAGGTTAGTGGCTTTTAAAGATCTGTCTTTCATCCTGAAAAATGCAAAGTATTTCATTTGGCGGTTTCAGCTGATTCCTGTTATAGAAAATTTCTCCATTTGCATCAAAGTGGTCTGTGTTCAACTATTTCAAAAAAATAATATTCTGAGAGGAATGTGTATTAAATAGTCATTATATCCAAACTATTACTAACATACTGCATTATTAACAATATTATCATAATACTATCTTATTAAAATCAGTATATCAATAGAATGACTATTATTCTGTACCTTCATTTTGTGGTACATCCTGTGCATGGGCTTTGTGGGCTGTAGGAAGCAGCAATAGTTTTAGCACAGGATTTCGTACCACTTCGTGGCTGTTACATGAGCAGTTGCAGTGTCTGTCTGTGTTGTAGGAACATACTAGGTTTTGAGATCTTCTGTATCATGTATATGCGTCCTAAGACAGTCTTAAAGAACTTATCAATATGATCAAGAACTGTAGATTTGCATGTAGGGACCTTATATGATTCTGATTGTCTTAGTGTACTTTGAACTGGGAGCTGCTTTTAGTGAGGAGTTGGAGAAGATGGCTTGCAGATGTCTGTTCCAACTTAAATTATGCTATGATTTTGTGATTTTGTATGGTTATAAGGGTGCAAAAATGGATTATTTCCTTACAAGGATACCTGAGTGGAGTCCACCAAGAATGTAGTTTTGTGACACACATAGAAGTGCCACGAGACTCTGTGAGCTGGTCTAACTTGGAGCTGCTGCCTAATCAATGTGAATCCACTCTTCTTTCCTCCATTCCTGGCCAGTCATCCACTTCTGCAGTTCCTTTCACTGTTGTTTTGACACTCATCTCATCTGACAAGATGGTCAGTTCAGTAGCTGGAGAGCAGCATAGGGGAAAGGGACCTGGGGGTTGGAGGTGGACAGAGGGATGACTGTGAGCCAGCAATGTGCCCTGGTGGCCAGGAAGGCCAATGGCATCCTGGGGTGTATTAGAAGAGGTGTGGTCAGTAGGTCAAGGGAGGTCCTCCTCCCCCTCTATTCTGCCTTGGTGAGGCCACATCTGGAGTATTGCGTCCAGTTCTGGGCCCCTCAGCTCAAGAAGGACAGAGAACTGCTAGAGAGAGTCCAGCGCAGAGCCACTAAGATGATCAAGGGAGTGGAACATCTCACTTACGAGGAAAGGCTGAGGGAGCTGGATCTCTTTAGCTTGGAGAAGAGGAGGCTGAGGGGTGACCTCATCAATGTTTATAAATATGTTAAGGGTGAGTGTCGGGAAGATGGAGCCAGGCTCTTCTCGATGTCATTAAGACAAGGGGCATTAACAAGGGGCAACGGGTACAAGCTGGAGCATAGAAGGTTCTGTGTTAATATAAGGAAAAACTTTTTCACCATGAGGGTGACAGAGCACTGGAACAGGCTGCCCAGAGAGGTTGTGGAGTCTCCTTCTCTGGAGACGTTCAAAACCCGACTGGACACATTCCTGTGTGATGTACTCTAGGTGGTCCTACCTTGGCAGGGGAGTTGGACTAGATGATCTTTTGAGGTTCCTTCCAACCTCTAATATTCTGTGATTCTGTGGTTCAGCTCCCGTAGTGTCACAGCGCTTCAGGACGTGTACCAAAGCACATGGCAGTGTTTCCTGCAGGTGTGAGGAAAGCAGCTGTAGAAAACAAAGGGTACTTTAGGGAAGTAACTGAAGTGCATAAGGGTGATGGGTTAGGCACATTCTTAAGTGACCCAATGAGTGCCCAGAAAGCACTGGTCTTTTTGAAATCTACATTTTCCTAACTTCTGTCCTGTAGCCCTCACTGGTCAGTAGTATATCTTTTAATGATTTCACATTCTAATGGTCAGATCTAACATTTCTGTGTTGACGAGCCATAGACACAGCCTGTTACTTGCCTGAGGCTGCCCATCAGGGGAAAGGGATCAGATTGCGTTCCCTTTCTAGTCAATTGTGATGTACCCAAACAGAGCAGTATTTGCTCGAAAGAGTTGCTAGTCTGTACCACTCAAATCAGAGACAAGATGTTTTTGTGGGTCCAGAGAAGGGCTTTATGTTTTTCCAGCTCTGACTCACAATCACTACCCCTGCCACTTAATCTCCAGTGCTAAGCATGTCTCCAAACCTACATAAAGAGAAATAACCTTTTTGCTTCACAGCCCTGCAGAGCTTTGCTATCATTTTAATAGACTCATTATACGTGTGTGTGTGTGTGCAGACACTCATTTATAGATGGGGATCATTAAGTTTGTCTGTGCTGGTAAATATACATTTACGTAGACACACCCACGTGTGCGTATATAAATATATGTTTCTATGTATCTATACTTAATGATCCATATATATCTCGTGTATACATCATTGAGCATTAACGTTTTCAGTGAGAGGATTTAATACAAGCTGGCCTGCCAACTTTGCTGTGACTGCTGCTTTTGGCTATGTGTATGTTAGAAAAGGTTCCTGGTTGTAAATGAATAGGTTATGAGCCCTGGCCCTTGCTAATACCTTCTCATTTACCTGGCTGTGCAGCTTTACCAGAGATGAACTGGGAGCATTTTTTTTTTCAGGAGACCCAAAAAATTACTGGCAATCCATCATTGAGTGGCAGAAGAGTGGGGCAGAAAGAATAAGTAATTGAGAAATGTTGGAAAAGGTGCAATGGAGGCCAGGAGAGGTTTGAGGTGAGAAAGAGAGCATGAAAAGCATAGGCCATGCTGAGTCTGACCAGTGGTTCTTCTAGCTCAGAGTCCCTGCTCCAACAGTGGCAAGTTGAAGATGCTAAAAATATATAATAAATATATATATACACATGTATAATTATGATTCCCTTGTTCATTTTTCTCATTTACAGAGATTTGCAAGTAAGAGACTTTCTTGGCCAAACATAGTATTCTTTGTATTTCTAAGACATTAATGGCTTTTTCTGTTTTTTGAGTTTTTTTCTGCTAAATCCCCCCAAAAATTTGCAGTCACATTATCATGTGACCAGGAGTTTCCTGAGTTAACTCTTATTCTGAAGAACTGACTGACTTGTGGAAGACATCAGCAAAGTATGTACAGGTATGAAGGTAACATGGACTGATTCTGATTAGCACTCAGCAGAGATTCAGCAGATGGAGTATGAAAGAGGGGCAACAGCTCCCAGGTCCAAGCTCCCACTGAGTTGAAAATTACATGGGACCCAAGAGTCATTTTTCTGTCACTTTCTGATAAGGTGATTGTCATCTTTCCTCTTTAAGCAAGGCAACATTCACTGCCTTTTGCTCAAGTCTTGCTGTCACATTTAAAAGCTGATACAGGAAAGAAAATTACATGCTGAGACAATTCTGCCCCTTTGCTTTGGGGTAGGGAGCTGCAGATCTGCCACCTCTGAGTGCTTTTGCTGAGAGAAGTGAGGTGAAAACTGAGAGATGATAGAAAATGGTGCCTCTGCTGGTTTGTGGTCAGAGGAGCTGGCCTTCTCCCTGCTGGGCCAGCCTTTGCCCTCCATAGCTGGCACCCCTGCCAGCAATCTCAGCAAATGAGACAAGAGGTGAGTGTATGGCAGAAACACCAAGAGATTGTTTACCTAGAAGGAACTGAGGTTCTTGTCCAACATGCATAAAGAAAAGCCACAGTGTTCCTCAATTCCCGTGGCCCAGCAGATGCCTTCAAACTCTCCTGCTATCAATCTGGTCTGTTTTCACTTCACTCGGCTTGAGAAAAAGAGAAAGAAGCTGTCCGGAAAAAAAAGACAGATTTTCTTCTGCAACTGCTGCCGAGCTCCACAGAGGATTTGGTGAAGGGGGAATCTGGAGGAAAGATTTCACCAGAGGTCTCTAGAAAGCTAAATCCAACTTGCAGCTTCCAGTGCAGAAAACAACAGAAGGAATCATGTAGAGGGGCTGTTGTGGTGAAGGATTCTGAACTCTATCCTTAATTATCTTCACTTCCTTTGGGAACCAGAGCTGACCAGCCAACGTGTGCATACTCTCAGGCCTACCAAAACTGTGGGAGTTTTGAGAGATTGGAGGGCAGATTTCAAAACCTGGTTTATCCAAGTTGCGTAGGTACTATTAGATGGCTAGAAAGGACTGGTGGGTTTTAATTGTCTCCATTGTGGTTTTATCTAGCATTTCAGTTTTCCTTTCTTTTTATCTTTATTGCAATATCTGTTTGTGATGCAACTGGTTTTATTATTGGCTGTGATTTTACTGCAAGGCTCTGATGTGTCCTCGGGAGTTCATTGCACTGTCCTCACTCACAGGGCTTTGCAAACTGCAGTGTGTAAACCTATATAAGGACTCTTCTGAATAGGATCCATGAAATTAAAGTCAACCTCTGAAAGTAATGACTGCAAGCAGAAAGAAAATTAAGATTTAGAACTTGATCTGAGGACAAAAATTATAAATATAAGTATTAAGTTAGGAAACCAAAATGATTGAGAGGATATTGGCATTTGCTATGGTGAGCTGCATTCCTGTACCATCTGATCTAATTTCAAAACCTTTTGGAAGTAATGAATAGCTGCGACTTTGCAAGAAAATGATCAGTCTGCTAATGCCATCAAGTGACTTTACAATGGACAAGAAAATGTGTGTTATAGGAATTCCCATTTTATCCCAGCAGATGATCAGTTTATACCCTGGAGTAAGACAGTTGATTACTCATATCATTATCTTCGTTTGCAAGACTTAAAAAACATTATTAACGATCACTGATTAATCAGTGTCACTTCCTCCTCGCATCTGCCTCCCTGCCAGAGAAGTACTCTATTCATTAGCCTTTGGATGGCTGCATGAATTCACCTAAACAGCCCACAGAGGCACAATATTGATTGTGCTGCTGCTACTTGCAGTATGAGCTGAGGTCTTCCTGTGGCACCTGAATAGACAAATCAGGTGATGAGAACATCTGCTTAGAGTAATCTTTCTCAGACAGCATAGTGTGATTTAATGGGCCTTAGGAAGAGGGTGTCTGTGACCTGAGATCAGTTCCCAGCAGTTCTGCTGTGTACTTAGAAGATTCCTGGTAGAAGCCATAACGCGAGAAAAAGCCATTGGGCTCTGTGGCATGTATTGTCTGTCTTTGGCTTTCAGGGGCAAACATTATTCTCGCTGGAGAGTACTATTTATGGACAGTAGGTCAAATGTTATGCTAAAGAAATCAACATCATTAGCTGTATTCCACAGATAGGGAAATCGAGGCAGAACAAGGGACGTGCCTGTCATCAGTCACTCAGCAGGCTGTCATGAGAAGAGCTTGGCATTAAATTGGTCTCCTGAGTCCAAGATGAGTACCACACTGTGCAGACTTTTCCCATTGCTTAGGGTGAAGGAGATGCTGAGTCATTTCTGTAATGCTCAGACGAGGTGGAGGCAAAGGTAAGCATGTGCAGGAAGGAAGACTAGAAAAAGGTTTGCTGACCTAATTGCGGCCTTCCAGTACCTAAAGGGGCCTACAGGAAAGCTGAAGAGGGGCTGTTTACAAAGGCATGTAGTGGTAGGACAAGGGGTAATGGGTTTAAACTAGAAGAGGGGAGATTTAGGTTAGATGTTAGGAAGAAATTCTTTACTGTGGGGGTGGTGAGGCACTGGAACAGGTTGCCCAGAGAAGCTGTGGCTGCCCCATCCCTGGCAGTGTTCAAGGCCAGGCTGGATGGGGCTTGGGGCAACCTGGGCTGGTGGAGGATGTCCCTGCCCATAGCAGGGGGGTTGGAACTAGATGATCTTTAAGGTCCCTTCCAACCCAAACCATTCTGTGATTCTGTGACTGGAGGCTTTTATTCTCTGAAGTGGAAAAATTTTTTAAAAAGTCCTTACAGAAGGAGCTAGAATGAGCAGCAGGCTGATACATGATTTATTTTCCCTATGTAAAAGGACAAGGGCAGCCTGATACAATCCAGATATTCTGGTCTAGAGGCTAATGTTTCATGTGCTTTTAAGTAAGGACAAATGGATTATAGGTCCTATGCTGTTCTCCTGCTAGCATCTGGGCCGTACAAAGTACTCAGGCCTCGTGTGGGGTGCACAGTCAGGGGTAGGGTGCTGTGCACACACATGTTCCTCAGAGTCTTTCACCTTTCTGTTAGAGCAAGCCATAAAATATTCTGGTGCCCTGATCCCATCAGCCCTCAGGGGACTGAGAAACCATATGTCCTCACACCTTTTCAGCTCAGCCTGGCCATGTTTGTGCATGGGGCAGAGGGTGATACAGAACCCCAGCTTTTCTGGGACCTGGGAAGGCTTGGAACTGGATTGGCTGCACAGTTCACTGTAGCTGATTTTTCATCATTGGGCTGCAGAGAGTGGTGAAGAGCAGCCCTCCAGAGCAGTCATACTATAATTGGAGGCATCTCATATGGTTCAGGTAGTGCTAAGAAGCCTTTATTCCTAAGGAGAGCTTGTGCTCATATTATCATTACACATGATTTTCTTGTTTCTTGATCCCTTTGACCCAAACTTGTGAAAATTCCCCCACTCTAACTGGTCAGCCGCTTCCTCACTCTGTTGCCCAGACAGGTACAGATCTTGTCTCCTCTTCTGAGCTTTCTTCTCTCTGATACCCTGTGCCAGGCGAAGCTTGTCACCCTGATCTACCACATACTGTCTCTGTCACATGAAGCTTGGAGCTTACATGTTCTGAGCAATGGCTTCCACATTTGTGTTGGACATCTCTGGTTGGAAATCTGCTGTTCCATAGGGTGAAAGACTGAAATGACTGAACATGTGTTACCCAGTTTCTGGTGAAGGGGCAGCGCCTGCCTCTCTTGGAACCGCAGACCCATTAGTAGAGGAGACACTCAGATTGCTAATACCTGCCAGTATCTTTTCTAGAAGAAGGAGGCAGCATCTTCAGGTTTCAAAGCTGTCAGAAACTGGTTGTCTTTCATGAGTGCTTCGAAGAAGAGAGAGAACACTTCTGAAAAACAGCATTAAAAATTAATGTGCTTTCCCATCCCCCTTCCCAGGTGTCTCATGCTCCCTTTCATGTTGCTGGGATTTCTTTTGAAGCAATTGTCATGTAAAGTGGTTTGGGAACATTGGCAATAAATTTTTTAGAGGCCAGATTTCAAAAGGTTTGGTTTGTCATTCAGTAAGTTCCTATTTTGATAGCACTTTGTATTTAAAAAAAAAAAAAAAAAGAAAAAGAGAGTCCCTGTCTCCCCCATTGCCTTGTGCATTATTTGTGCAGCTAATGGAGAAATCAAGCCCAAGCTGTAGGGCTGCTTTGTAATTATACGTTCTGCAGATTACTTACTAATTGCACTTGGCATTACTTGCTAACTAAAAGATCACGCTGTACCGTGTCATTTGCAGTGGTTTTCCTCTTCTGTTGGCACTTTAAAGGAAGTGCCCACTGAACTGATGAATAATCCCAGGACTGTTTTCCAAAGCTGAGGGAAAAGGGTCTGCCATGATTGTACTGCAGAATTTTTATTGCAAGATCTTGTTTTGAATATGTATTCACAGACACTTTCCCCCTGCCCATTCCATCCCTCCTGACTTGGAATCTGCCAGTGGTGCAGCTTTCCATGACCAGTTCAATATGGATTGCTAGTGAGTGAATCTGGCCAACACTTTGAATTTCTCTTCTGTGGAAAATCTCCATGTCATGACATTTGGTTTCACTTAGAGGTGGAAATAAGCCACTTTCTTCCGATTTCACCTGCATGAGAAATTCTGTGAAATTCTTGTTTGACCCTTCCCCTTGGGAAACAGAATATAGACCAAGATTTTCTTGAACAAATTTGTCGTCATGCAAGCTGCTGTCTGCCGTTGATATATTCTTGGTAGTTTCACTGCTGCTGTTTAAGGCCTTATATCTAAGATGGTCTGTGGGAATTACACTAATTTGTACCAGCTGAAAATCTAGATCCAAAGGGATGGTATATTTTATTTGGAAGAAAGCGCATCTCTTCTTTCTTGAAAAAATTGCTATTTTTCTTACTCCCTGTCCACAGACAGAAGTACAGCAACCCTGAATCATCATCCAGTTGCCCTTAGGCTACTGTTCCTAGTTAACAGGTCAGCCAAAAGCAACTGAATTAAAAGCTCCAAAGTGGCTCTTAAAGACCATATTTATTGTTTAGGAAAAAAATTAGACAGTGTTTTTTGTTGGCAGTTGCCTGCCTTTCCAGTGTCATCTTTCATCTTTTATGTTTCCTTTGTTTCCAATCTCTTGCTCCCTGCATCATCTTGCCAGCCATGAGACAGTATAACTCTCCCTCTTCCACTCTCCCTAATTGCTGATCTGTGTTTCTTTCAATTAGGTTCTACTTCCTTGTCTCGGTCCCTTACTGTCCAATTTCCATGTAACCAGTGACCTCCTTTAATACTGATTCCATCTAAACCCTAATAAAAAACAATTGGGAGGTTACACAGCCCATTTGGTTTTCTCTAAAGTTATGATTTATGTTTAATTCATGGGGAAATAGCTCATCTCTCACTCCCCATTCATGAAACCTAACCCTGGCGGCACAATTTACAACTGTTTCACTGCTGCCTGTGTGTTTTTGGCCCTAACAGCTCACCTGCATGTAGGAGCTAGTCTTGCTTTACTGCTGCTTTCTTACACACAGATGGTTTCAGATCCAGATTTCATAACAGACCTTCTTTTTTGTGTGAAATTGTCAGCATTTTCTTTTATTGTCTGAAAAGCTATAAATGTCAACAAGTGAGAAATATACATTTATGTACGAAGTCCTTCTGTAAGTGTGTGCACTGAGCCAGGATTTCTGGCATAGGCTCACTGTTTTCCCAGGTAATGTATGACCAGGGTAGCCTGGCTAATGGGGAGAAAAATCCAAACCAAATCAAGGCAATTATGGAAGTGAGAGAACCTTGTACAGGGACACAGTTGATTCTCAGCTAGACCTGATATGTTTGGCAGGATCTTGGCTCTTTCTGTTAGGTCATCCCCCCACCTCTGGTCTGTGCTACCCACCACTCTGGATCAGAGGCAATGGCAGTGACTGGTTTGTATTGCTTTCATGTATTCATGTCGTGTTGATGCTGAACTAACCAGTTCTCCTGGAACATCAAGGGCTGGGCTACGAAGTACAGTAACCGGCAGTGAACCCCAATTCAGGTCTGTCTAGGCATGTTAGCTCCATCTCAGTGCTGGTTGTCTAAGTGCTAGAATAGGTCTTGCAGAAGAGATTTATTCTCCAGGCTTGCCCGAAGCCACGGTATGAAAATACAGAACTTAAGACATATGCAGGCTTTACCTGGCAGCCACCCAGGTCCACGTCTACATATCATGCCCAAAAGTTAAAGGGACTCTTTACTCGGGTAGATAATGATAGGACCAGGGGCAATGGTTTTAAACTAAACAAGGATAGGTTTAGATTAGACATTACGAAGAAATTCTTCCCTGTGAGGGTGGTGAGGCACTGGAACAGGTTGCCCAAAGAAGTTGTGGATGCCCCATCCCTGGAAGCGTTCAAGGCCAGGTTGGATGGGGCTTTGGGCAACCTGATCTAGTGAGTGTCATCCCTGCCTATGGCAGAGGGGTTGGAATCAGATGATGTTTAAGGTCTCTTCCAACCCAAGACATTCTGTGATTCATGAGAGCAGATCAGCCAAATTTGAATAGCTCTGGTCCTTGACTTTTGCACTGATAGGTCCAAGCTGATGCATGGACCTATCCTGGGTTGACTCTGGGTCTGCCCAAGTGATACTTATCCTAGCTGCTTGTAGAGAGGAACTCCTCATTCTGTGCTATACCACTACATTGGGGGTGACATTGACCATGTCTCACCTTTCTCCCTGCTCATGAAACCACATTGGTGATATTTTCTGGAAAAGGAGGTTGGTCTTCAGTACCTGGTTAGCTCTTAAAATTGTAGCAGTCACAACATGTCCTTCTGTTTGCTGGACGTCAAAGAGAGAATTAGCACCTTCAGTTGTGGTTGATTAACCACTCAGTGCTCCTGCAGCTGTGATTGCCCAGGTCTGGGGCTCTCCCTTGGTTTTGCTCAAATGACTTCATCCCCTCCAGGGGATTAGAAAGAAAAAAAACCAAACCAACAAAACAAACCACAACAAAACCCCCTGCTTCATAGCACTTCTTGGATCTGCCCTCTAAGTAGCTACTTCTGGCACTACCTGTTAGAGGTGCAGATGTAGATAAAGACGGATATTATCAACTGGAATCAGAGGTATTTGCTTTCTCCCTCTCTACGTTTCCCACAACAAAAGCGCAGATTCAGGTCAGCTGAAACATTTACTGATTTGGATGATTTTCCCGTTGGGTGGGGTTTTTTTCCTTGCTAAGACACTTCCTCTGCAAGCATTTTTCTTCTACAGTAAAAGGGGGGAAAAATAAGGTTGGTTTCAGGCTTTCTTAAACGAAACAGTCTATTTGTGATGATGCTGCAGTTAGTTTTTCCTTCAGTATTATCAATTAATGCATATATTTGTTTTCTTTCTATCTAGTTTTCTATTGATCCAGCCATGTATTTGCTTGTGTAGTTTGTCTCAAAAGGTGCTATCTACTAAGTATTTTTATATTTTTTGCCTTTATTTTATTTTTAGATATTCATAATACTTAAAACTTAAACAGCCTATTCTGTAGGGCCTAATCTTGTTAAAATCAGACTTGAGAGGCCCCAAGGTACTTTGTGAGAAGAAAAATGAGGTACCTTTTCATCTCTTTCACCTTGTTGATGTCCAGTGAAGGAAAAAAGCTTCAGAAAGAAGGGTACATTTGATGTTTTGTATGGTGAAGATGACCTTATCAGCTGCTTCCTTCCTTTGTACCTTCAGTCATCTGTCTCACTGATGGGCATAGCTGAGTACAGGAGGTGTTACCAGAGACTTTGACTGTTGTCTTCCATTGCAAGCAAAGGAGCTAGGCTCACTTGTGAAGATAAAAGTCCTCTATCTATATCCAGACCAGCCAAATACATAGCTTCAATGCATGCTTACTCCCTATAATGTCCTGCCAGTTTACTTAGAAATGATAGAAGAGGACTTGATTTAGGCATGAGAAGACATTTCTATTTCCATACTTGTGCAGCTCATCTGAAACTGCCGGCTGGGATAGGTCCAGATGGATAAACCTGATGTCATTCCTGTGAGCAATACAGAAGCTATTACTTGAGAAGATCTGTTTCTCATACGCTAGGCAGGGACAAGGTTTGAATCTATGGACCAGAGGTGGATGAGTTGTTATCTTGTGACTCTCAATTCATTCTGTTGACCTGTCAGGAATGAGCAGCATTGAATTAGATAAAAAGCACAACTATCAACAATGCAAGAAGTAATGATAAGGCAAAAGCAATGTAATTTGATGAGAGAACATTGTATAAATGTAAAAAACCTTTTAAACAGTTTCTGTACAAGGTTATCCAGTCAGTATATATTGCAATTGTAAGTTATTGTGTATTTAAAAAATTAATGGAAGATATAATTATAGTATCATTACCAATGACCTTTTCCAAAATGACTCCATCATGAATCTGTAAGCATTTCAGAATTGTTTTCCAAGTTCCTAGTAATTTTTTTTCAAATTAATGACATCCAGCCCTAGCAATAAAAGCCTTGCCTTATTTCTCCAAAGGAGGGATTAGGAAGCATTTTTGTTTCCTAGCAATGGTTTCACTGTGAGTTATGCACAGAGCCAGCTGAGAAGATGCTGTCCTATTAGCTAAGATTTTATGTGGAGTTTTAACTGCTTACTCTGAGGGACAGAACAAAATCTATCCTGTCTAAAGCCTGTAAATTACCATTCCATGGCTTAGGTTGGAGAACCTTTGCTACAATGAGCTTAGTCAGAAAACTGACTTTGTCTAAATGCTGTCTGGGCTCTTGTATTTACTGCTTCTCAAGGACTTCCAGATCAGACTGCTTAGATGGAAAAAAATCAAAACACGCTTTTTGTGTTGGTTTCCCAGAGTTGGACCTTGAAAACTCAGCTCTCTTTTTTTTTTTTTTTCTTCTATCCTTGCAACAAGCAATTAAGAGCTTTCAGTTAGACCACGGTAGACAAATTTATTGAGGCAAAATTTGTAGTACATTATGTCCCCTTTTCCCCTCTATCATCTTGAGAGTTTAGCTATATTAAAAAAAAAATCCACCTCCCTAATTTAGTGAGCAGGCAAAGTAAATGAGAAACATTTACACATGGGAATTGGATAAGATAAATGAGATGGTATCTTCAAAGCAATGTTGAGGACTCACCAGTTGAGTAGGGAAAAATTAACACTCACCACTCCCTTTTCCATCTCTTTCCTTGGGACTTGTTTTGTTTCTAAACGAAATGGACTAAAAAAAAAAAATGAAAAAAGACCAAAAGAAAAGATAGAAAAAACACACTTGAGGCTGATGGGATAATGAGCACAGAAGATTTTTTTCCACCTTCAGCCAACAAGAAGTCACTATTTTCTGTACACTATCTTCTGTCTTGCCTTCTACAGCTCTTCTAGATCAGCTATACTGGATACAGAAATCCAAATGTACGTGCTGGAGCATTTAATGCTGAGCACTTAGTGATAGCTTGAACACTAGCAGCTTTAAGATGTTGCAGCTCTTTGCTGTGCCCAACCCTCTCTGTTGGACCTGTCTGCCCCAAAACAGATAGGGTGGGGAGGGATCATGTGCATGCACCTTAATCACTACATCCAGTGACGTAGTTCACAAAACTGGTGAAAGAAGTGTTCAGCTACCATTCCTGATTTTTTCCTGGTGGGGAAGTTCCCTGTGATATTTTGTTCAGCCCATTTTTAATTCCACAAAAAATACGTGTTTTCATCACCTCCCAAGGAAAGCTGAGAGTCTAGTGGGGCCCCACAGATAGCATAGCACTCTTTTCCATTCCTTACATTTGCTTACTGTCATAGAAGTGTCAAATGCATAACAGACTCATCTTGAAATGTAATGTAACATTCATGATGTTGGCTGGTCAATCAAAAAGTACGGTAGGCATCCAGGTTGCATTTGTTACTGGTGAGCAGTGCTCACAGGGTGCGGTTGCTTCTAGCCGCTCTGCATATGAGCGGCTCTTATCTCTGAAGACTGTACTACAATGGTTGATCAGGCTTAAGAAGCTTTTTAATAATAAGAGGGGGAAAAGTTACTACTTTAGGAATCAGGTGACCCAGAACCATCTCTGCAGCACAGAGGGAAACATCCCTCTGTTCACACTCCTCTAATTACATTTAGTGTAGTATTGTTTCCATCTAAATATAGCAATTATATACAAAGATCTTCTTTGAAATCATTTAATTAAAGAGCAGCTAATGCTCTGTGCTTTTGGAATGCTAATATATTGCCTTCCACTTAGGAAACCTTGTTTTTTCCATTAATTATCATTGTCATGGAGAATTTCAATGGCAGAGGAGTTTTTTAAGCTTGTTTTAATAGATTTAAAGTGCAAGTGTTTCTGGTGATTTTTGTAGCTTGTAAAGCACAAAGAAGCCTTTTGCGTTCTTGCTGGACAGTTAAGGCTCAGTCTGAGGAATAACATTTTCCTTGAGATGTATTGGCTGCCAAAGTGCTGGGTTTCTCCATCCCTGTTATCTTCTGGGTTCAGGCAAGTGTTTGTGTTTGATTATGTTCTCCCCTCCTCTTGCTATGTTTTCTGTGTAATAAACACCCAGGTCAAATCTCGAACTAGTATAAATCTACTGGACTGAATGATTTCTGCCTGCTGAGTTGCTGCTTTGTGGGAATGACTTTGCAGTCATGCATCACATACAGGACAAACAAGATTCATGGGAGAGCTGCCCAGCTGTGCGATAATACCGTGACAAGATGTGCACTCTGTAAGAACATGTGCTGAAAGCAATTGTGGCCTAAGAGCTTGGTGGGATTTGCCCAGTGCCAAGGGGAAGTGGGGACGGGAGCTGAAGCTAGGACTACTTGACTACAGATTCGGATGCCTTCTGCATTCCCCCTCTGCTGTTTCCCATTCCTCCCTTCTCCCAACAAGTGCCTTGGCACCCCATACTACTATGGGTTAGTTTTGGTCCAGCACGTGCCTTCTGTGTTGTGGAACAGGAATTACAGTTTTTTCTGTATCTTTGACTGAATGTGGTTGTGTTTCCTGTTGCTGATACTCTACAATTAGAAATGCTCTGAAGAGCCAGCAAAAATCTACCTAATAAATCCATCCCTACACACAAGTTCTTCATCACCTACTCATTTTTAACTTGTGTCCGCATTTGTTATAGGTTGTTCTTGCATTGTATTCTCTCACCTTCTCAGCTTTTGGAAGCTTGCCTTTGTGAGGCAGAACTTGGACATAGAAAAGTGTCCATAGCAAACCCACAGCTCCAGGATCTCAGAACTCCACCACCCACTTTTCTCTCGCTGATACCCATGAGCTGAGACAGGTCTAAATGGGAGAATGTGGCTGACACCTGGATGGTCTGTGATTTACGAGAAACAGCACAATGCAGAGGAGTTTTGGTGCAAGCTACAGTCTACAGGAGTTGTTTGGGCAGTGAAGAGGGAGTAAAGCCAATAACCCTGTGTGATTACAGAGTAAATTAAGATGAACTAGAATAAAGAATGGCAGCACACTGGGGACACAGCAGGATCTGGATTGCAGTCAGTGCTTGGAAACTCAGCAGAAGTTTTCTCTTTTATTTCTCTTTCGCTTTCATAGGGAAATTTGTAAATCATCTCTCTCTTTTTTAGTCTGGAATAATTAAAAAAATGAGAAAAAGTTTAATCTCCTAAATGCCTTGGGTAAAAATATAGGTTAATGAAAGATTTGATATAAGGAAAACCAGCATTCTTTCTTTGCCCTCTAAATCTCACAATAAGGGTGATACGATGACAATTGCTGCTTTATGAGTGTCTGAAAAGATTTGGGTTTCAGTACTTAGAAAATTTTGAAAATCTGGAACTTGTATTTGAGATGAGTTTTTAGCTTCTTTCATATATTCATTTGAGATAGCCAAGAATTTGGCATGTTATAATTACAAATCAGCTTGATCTTTGTAGTTTTTTTGTTGTTTATGTGTACTGAGATCCTCCCCCTGCCAATGAGAAGCTGTAGTTTTCATCAAATCGTAGAATAGTTTAGCTTGGAAAAGACCTTTAAGATCATCGAGGCCAATAGTTAACCTACTACTGACAAGTCTACCACTAAACCATGTCCCTAAGCACCACATCGACACGTCTTCTAAATACCTCCAGGGATGGTGACTCAACCACTTCGCTGGGCAGCCTGCTCCAATGATTGACAGCCCTTTCCCTGAAGAAATTTTTCCTAAAATCCAATCTAAACTTTCCCTGGTGCAATTTGAGGTCATTTCCTCCTGTCCTATCACTTGTTATTTGGGAGAAGAGACCAACATCCACCTGGCTACAACTTCCTTTCAAGTACTTGTAGAGAGCATCCTCCTTTTCTCCAGTGTCATGGTTTTACCCCAGCTGTCAGCTGAGCACCACGCAGCCCCTCACTCACTCCCCCCGCCATTGGGATGGGGGAGAGAATCA
>VWZZ01006565.1:369589-427198 GCA_013399095.1 Psophia crepitans | reverse complement strand
TTGCCCTTCTCTGGACACTCTTCAGCACCTTAATGTCTGTCTTGTAGTGAGGGGCCCAAAACTCAACACAGTACTTGAGGTGCGGCCTCACCAGAGCAGACTGCAGGGGGATGATCACCTCTATGCTCCTGCTGGCCACTCTATTCCTGATACAAGCCAAGGTGCTGGACAGTTCTCTGCTCCTTCCTGGCCACACTGCTGGCTCATGTTCAGCGAGCTGTCAACCAGCACCCCCGGGTCCTTTTCCTCCAGGCAGCTTTCCAGACATTCTTCCCCAAGCCTGTAGCATTGCCTGGGGTTGTTGTGACCCAAGGCACTGAGCCTTGTTGAACCTCATACAATTGGCCTTGGCCCATCGATCCAGCTTGTCCAGATCCCTCTGTAGAGCCTGCCTACCCTCAAGTAGATCAACTTTCCTGCACAACTTGGTGTGGTCTGCAAATCTCCTCATCCAGATCATCAGTAAAGATAGTAAAGAGAACGGGCCCCAGTACTGAGCCCTGCGGAACACCACTTGTGACTGGCTGCCAACTGGATTTAACTCCTTTCACCACAGCTCTTTGGGCCCAGCCATCCAGACAGTTTTTTACTCAGCAAAGAACACACCTGTCCAAGCTGTGAGCAGCCAGTTTCTCCAAGAGAATGCTGTGGAAAGTGGTGTCAAAGGCTTCACTAAAGTCTAGGTAGACAGCCTTTTTGTCATCCCTTAAGTGAGTAGCCTTGTCATAGAAAGAGATCAGGTTAGTCAAGCAGGACCTGCCTTTCATAAACCCATGCTGACTGGGTCTGATTACCTGGTTATCCTGCATGTGCTGCATGATGGCACTCAAGATGATCTGCTACATAACCTTCCCTGGCACTGAGGTCAGACTGACAGGACTGTAGTTCCCTGGATCCTCCTTCTGGCCCTTCTTTTACATGAGTGTCACATTGGCTAACCTCCAGTCAACTGGGATTTCCTTGGTTAGCCAGGACTGCTGATAAATGATGGAAAGTGTCTTGATGAGCACTTCTGCCCGCTCCCTCAGTACCCTTGGGTGGATCCCATCAAGCTCCATAGACTTGTATGTGTCTAATTGCTGTAGCAGGTTGCTAAACTTTTCCCCTTCGGCTATGGGGACTTCATTCTGCTCCCTGTCTTCCAGCTCAGGGGGCTAGCAACCCAGAGAGCAATTGGTCTTACTGCTAAAGACTGAGGCAAAGGTAGCATTAAGTACCCCAGCCTTTTGCTCAGCCTTTGTCACTATGTTTCCACCCCATCCAATAAAGGATGGAGATTATATTTAGCCCTCCTTTTGTTGTGAATGTGTTTATTAATGGCTATTTGTTAATGGTTTTTAAAGTCTGGTCACCTGCCTTAATCTCCTCCTATTATACACCTCTTTGGAAATCCACCTGCAGCTGACAGAAAAGCTGTTCCTTACTGAGAAAATCACAGCTGGCCAAGGGAATAAGAAGCTGTTATTTGATGAAAAACTGAACACCCTGCAGAACTCATGCAATGTCTCTGGGTAGATGAAGTCTCTTGTCCGGATGCTTGGGTTTATTTATTAATTAAACCATGTTTTTGCTTTCTTTGGTGAAAGCGTAAGCTTCCAACACGTAGCGTCCCTTAGTATTTGTGGTGATGTATATTTTTTGGTGATGTATACCATCGGTGCTCATTTTTACTTTGGTCCATCCCTTCCAGGCACTTAAGCATGCACATAGCTTTCCTTGCACAGGTGAAGGAGTGCCATATAGTTAGGAAGGCATTTAGAAAGACCTGTGTTCAACAACCAGCTCTGCTGCCCACGTTCTGGTCCAAGCTTGGGCAGAAGCCTCTGATGCAATTCAATTTTATATGATCTCTTCCGTCACCCCATTAGTAACAGATCTACGCCTCAGTTTTAAATTACAGTCTGAGTCCTTTTTGCACTACTTTTTGTGCTGACCCTTCAGCTCCAACTTCTGTATGCTGCCTTATTCAGTACAAGCCTTGTGTTGCCCTGGGATTGTGTGGGAAATAGTGTCATTTTCATCCTGAAAATCAACGTATTACTTAGCTAGGCAAACCATGGAGTGTGATCAGTGAATACTGATGATGAGTGACCCACTCAAAAGAATAAAGAAAAAAACCTACTGGTAACGTTACAGTAGTGATCACTTATAATTCCATTCCTACTAGTCGCAGTCAGCATTCACCAGGTGGAAGGGAGGCTGCCGTCTTTGCAGGTCATTTGCCTATAGTCCATATCCCAAATATGTTATTTCAGGTGTTTCTTTTGCAATTCATTAAGTAGTAAGTTTGTGCAACATGAAAGTTCGCAGTAAAGAAACTGAGTCAGCTAAGAAGGCCTTGATTTTGGGACAACTAAACCCATATGTTCATCAGAATAGCTCCCTTTACGTTAGATGCATTACTTTCTAGTCTGGTTGTTTATTGTTCTGAGTGATACCCAGCTGTCTGTATTAGGTTTGGAGCCCATTGTGCTAAGTACTAGAAGCATGGAAGACCTTCCAACACAGGCTGTACGAGGGGTCAGGCAAAGGCTGAACAGTCCTAGGATGTTGCAGGAACATGACAGAATAACATTTTCTGGCATCGAGCTCCAAGGCTGTTACTGGTTTCTGCAGCTGAGATTTATGAGAAATTATTTGCTTAATGGAAGAATATCTCTGACTGACTCTGGTTCTTTCTTTTCTCCTCTCCCATGTTCAGAGTTTTTGGGCACTTCAGTCTCCGTTCTGAATGGCAGCTCGTGAAGGTGGACTACAAGTCTATCTTCAGCCGAAGGTGTAACAAAGATGACTACCAAACCTGGCATCTGCACAATCAGGTATTCCCACTGTGTAGGAAGGGGTGAGGGGGGCTCCTTTTACCATACTCTGTGTTGTCAGGTAGGAATGTATGTGTTTTTTTCAGCAGAGCATATGCATTTTTTGCATCTATCAAGTCACGGTTCTAACCTGTTGATGCTTTACTTCCCCTGAAGCATATGCATGAATAAACACAGCTGACTCTTCTCTGGGCAAGTTATAGAGATCGTTAACTTTGCTTTGTATGAAAATATTCCATTGCACCAGCTGGATCTTTTTGCCCTTAGTGCTCAGGGCAATGTAAAACCTCACCTTGTGATTGAATTGTAGGAGACATTGAACTCTTTGTAGCTCCATCAGTGACTCATGAAAATAATTTTCTTTCACTTTGCCTCTATTTTCCCTCCTCAGAAATGAAAATAAAAACATTTATTCATCCTGCAGATCCTGCAGGTATCTGTAAAACTCTGGGGAGCCCTTGAATAAAAGACACCAGAGAAGACCAAATTATTTCATTTTATTCAAAGATACATGCTTTGCGTTTCACACACTGGCTTATTTTCATGCTGCGTATATTTAGGTCCTGAAGCCACTATAACAGAGAGAGCTCAATACCCTCTGAAAATTACTTATGGGTTACTGGCCACCAGTATGATGTCTCACTGCCTGCAGGGCAACATAACTAGAGCCAGGACTATTGGCACTGTGATATTCCTGAATGAAATCCATGAATTAGAAATGAGCATTAATTTGGCAAGGATGTATCAAATAACTGAAGTCATAGAATTGAATAAACGAAAATAGTTTAAATGAAAGAAAAGGGAAGACATGTGTGTAACCAGGCAGCCATCCCGGGAATCACTGTTAATGGGAAAGAGAAGTATTTCAATTAGGTGTTGTCTTTTTTTCTTCCAAGCAGACAAATTATTTCAGCATCAGAGAAAATTCTGTTTATAGCAGCTCACCTAAATGCCAAATGTTTCTTTTAGATTAGCTACTCGTGGTAGTGCTCTTGGAAATCTTTGTGTTCAAAAAGCCCAGTATAATAACACACCATCAAAATTATTTGAGATCTATAACAAAGCCAAGTCTATCAAGGAAAGAGGAGGGGAGCCAGGAGTCCTGGGCTCTTCTCATAGATTTTGGCCCTGTCCTGAGTTTCAGGCTTGGGCGCTTCTTCCTGTGGTAGATTTCATCTGATATATGGAAGAAATCCTGGAGTACATCCACACTGTCTTTTCAGGATAATTTGTAGGACTAGATACATTGGTGAATGCCTTCTGAAATATGGCATAACTGGGTTCCTGTGATGACTTGGGCATCCAGGCATTTTGGGCACATTGTCATTAGTGTCCCAACACAAAGCTGATGGGACCCAACTCTTGGGTCCTCCCAAGGTGACTTCTGAGTTTGCAAAACTGTGAAAGGGAGTTAGACTCATAGCTCCCAGCTCTGTCAGTGGCAATTGCATGTTTTCATTGCCTTTTGTGTCTTTCGACAAAGTGCTTCATCTAGGGCCCAGCTGCCACTACAGCTGTCTGTTTTTCTTTCTCCTTTTGTTCCTTGGCTGCTGAAGGGGGAGCCTTGTGTCATGGGAGAGAGGAAGATCTATAAAAAACGCAGGCCTGGAGCCCAGTGTTCCCTAGGTCGGGACTATTCCCAAACTGTGGTGTCTGAACCATGTGTCTGTGGTCAAGGGGACTTTGAGTGGTGAGTATGTGACTCAGGGGACTTTTGCAGGGACTGTTCATGTAGCATTGGCAGCACCCAAGCTACTGCTCAGACAGAAAACCTTGCAGAGAAACTGAGTCTCATGCAGCTTGGTGGCTGTGATGGTACCATATAGCACAGATGTGATCCCCACATCTGTTGTGTGAGGGAGATGTTACCTTCATTTGCGGGAGAGATTTGCTAATCTTCATGAGAAATCCAAGTCTGGAATTCAAAAGCAGAACATTGCAAGTACTGATTGACTTTTTTGTCCATCATTCTACCAAAGTGACAGCCAGGACTCTTCTCTGGTCCAAAGTATGTCCCTCACAGGAGAAAGAGGGAATTTCTCTGCCCTTGCTTCCAAGGTCATTGAATACCTAGAGAGCAAGCTAGCAAAATGAGCACATTTTTATCATTATTCCTTTGAATTCTGGGAACTATTTCTTGCTTTTTAGCAATGTTTCATTGAGAAATTTCTGAAAGGGCCTCAGTGACATGACAGTACAGCGCACCCTTGTCAGATGTAGCTACTTGTTTTGCATAAATATCTGTGTTTATAACTTAATGGGGCCATAATTTCCAAACTCCTTTAAGGCCACTGTGAAAGCAGCTTAGAAATAAAAGGCAAAAAAAGAACCACTGCTGAATAATGCTTGACAGTCAAGGATAGGAGATGGGAGAATGTGTAACAGTCAGGGTTTCTGCACAAAGAATTCCTACAGGGAAATTGTGATAGGTAATATTTCAAGGATTTAAGACTGTCAATAGCTGTGATGTTTGAGCTTAAATTATCAGAATGTCATTTAAATGGAGTTCAAAATACCCTGAAAGCAGATCAGCTGAGAAAACATTTTCATTTTTATAGTAGGTTGTCAGGATCACTGTCTGATTCAGTGTAGGTGTGATTCCGGAAAACTTCACTTACCATCGAATCCTTCCTGAAGAGGTGTGAGGCTTGAGATCTGCACACTTATTTGGACTTAGGCCAGCTGAGTCTCACAGTTCTTTTTAGAACGTGAACACACTGAAATGCATCAAAAATTAATGAAAAATATAGACCAAAGTGTTTTCTTGAGTATCAGAGTAGTTCCACTCTAAGAGACATTGAGGGATATAGAGCAGAGATTTCGTCTTATCTGGATGGATGTTTAATTTGTTCCTAATGCCAAAACTACATCTGAGACTCCTTAGTTTGACTCAGGGGATCTTTTCCCTTTGTTCTCATCATGGGAACTTGCAGGATGAACAAACTATCTTGCCCTGTAGTATCTGCCCTTGGCATTGGCATATGTCTCTGAGCTGAACCAAGCACTAATCTCCAGAGATGCTTATGAATTTGCTCTTTTTTCTTCCCCCCCTCCCCCCCCCTCCCGGCTTTGTGCCTCACCAGCTTGCTGTTTTCACAGTGAAGCTTGTCTTTTCTAAGCTGTAAGTGGAAAACTGTAGTAGCTAAATTGGCCTTAAGTGCTGTTCTGCCTTGAAAAGGGTCTGCATCAGAATGCACCTTTTCAATCAATTGACGTGTTCCTTGCTTAAGTTCCCACTAATGTGAGAGAATATTGCTGTTAACCTTGTCAGTCCTGAAGAGGAAATGCACTTAGAGGACAGCAAACTGACTTTTGTTTCAGAGTCTGTGCTGCCAACAGAATTGTTAACTGGCTTCCAATTGCAAAATTATTATAGCTGATGATGGAGAATCAGAAGAATCAGCTTCAGTTTAAGGGTGAGTTTTGATGCTAGTGTGCAGGTACGACTGGAAGAAGGTGTGGGGCAGTCAGTTTGAAGAAAACACCAGCAGTGCTGGAAATGGGCCACCAAGCTTGATTATCCTAAAAGTGATTTTCAAAGAGGAAGGGTGGACTAATCTGCTCTGACTTGTGACTTCTGAAGGATGAAATGGTTATTTAGTCAAGGGCAAGGTACAGGTTATGCTAGGATATGACTCATCTGCTTTCTTTTGGATGTCAGTATGAGGAGAGGAGGTGCTGAGACATGCCTTTTCTCTCCACTGAGTGGACAAAGGCTCTAGGCAGGGAGCTTATGGAGATACATCCCCACTGTAGGTATCTACAGTTGGAAGGACATCTCCTACTCTTTCCTTTGGTCCTTTTGGAAAGGAAAGATGTCCACTCAGCCTTTCTGGCTGGGTTCATAATTGCCAGTCATTCTTGGAAGCACTGACTGACCTGTCTCGTGTGTGAACTGACCAGATCCTGTGGAGAGTCAGGGAAAGAAGGATCAGCAGCTGGGATTGTGTGAGTGCACTGACCAGCAGATCCCAACAGACAAACCCTCTGCTTCCCCAGTAAGTAGGTTTGGAGGCTGGTTCTGGTCACACAGCATCCCATGCTACTAGGTATGGTGATGCCTGCCTTCAAGAACTGTACAGACAGGAGAAGTGACTGCAGAAACCCTATGGCACAAGCTGTGAGGGCTGTGCTCCCTTCCATTTGGACACAGTGCCCCTGCCCCTGTCTGCCTCACGTTGCAGTGCTCTCAGTTTCCTGCTGTTAGATATAAAGCTGATCTGAATTTCAGGGGCATAACCATGATCTAGAGCCCCACTTCAACAAATCCTTCTGAGTCAGAATCAGGGGTGACTCCTGCCAACTGTTGCAGTCATTTCCAAAAGCAAACCCCGGCCTTTTTGTGACAGAGACAATGGCAGAAGGAACTCAGAAGTGTTATTAAAATGTTCGCTGATCTTTCTTTTCCCTTCTTCTGCTTCTTTATTTACTCTGTCAAGATAGCTTTCCTGAGAAAGACAGCACAGCAGCCGGACTTGATTATTTCCTTAACTTATGCAAACCCTGGGGCTTATGAGAAGGAAGGTGGGCAGCATGTGAGGTTTTAATATACATTTACCAGAAGTTAATGAACAAGCACAGAACCTTGAGGGCATACAGCAATGTTGTCTTTAATTTTATTAAATATTTATGCAGTTCTTTTCTTCTTTGGGGCAGAGTACAGCTCCTCCTGAATATTTTTAATTACCAAGTCACTGCCAGGCATTTTTGACTGTGCAGGTCGGACCCTCTGAGAATGATTAAATTGAATATTGAGAGAAAGAGCATTAGGGAATCTCCCAACCTTTTAAAGTAGCTTGCAGAATTTTTGCCTTCCAAAAAAGAAGTGGTAGCAGCCTGGGTCACTGGGGACATAGCACAGTTTTGTCTCACCAAAGCTCTTCCTAGAGACTTTCTGTTGGCAATTCAGACTCTGAACAGGGGAAGGATAAAGCTCAGGAGTGTCCTAAAGGGCACAGAGAGCTTTCAAGGCAGTGGCTTCTGTAGTGTCTGTGTTTCCTCAGAGGTTTAGTTTGTTGGCATTTGATAACCTGCTTCAGGCAAAAATCCAGAATCTTTTTTTATTTGCCCCTTGAATAGAGCCTGCCAATAAAGGCTATGCATAGAAACCTGATGCAGAGCCTATTAAAAATTATGGAAAGCTTTGGATTAATCCCATTGCTTTCTCATTTTATTGGCATGCAAAGGCAGCTGTTAAAAAAAAGTCTTGGATGTGGTTGTGTACACTTCCACATTTGGTGGTCCAACGAAGCATCCATACCCTGGATTACCTTACCCCTGTGACACAACACCATGTAATGCTCAGACTACCAGGTTGGCTGTGTTGTTTTAGTTTGGTGCTGGAAAAACATCAGCTATATTTTTCTTTCAGATCAGTCATAGCTCAGTCAAAGAGCAGGGAGGCTATTAATGTAAGTAAATATACATACCTTGGCTAGTTGTTCAGGAAGTGCTCCTAGTGCTTTCTATTCTTAACTGCTTCGTTGGGAAAAAGTAGCATTAAATCTTGGAATTAGGCTGGTTTGTACTGAAAGCAAAGAATGCGAAAAACAAGCAAACAAAAAGAACCCAAAAAGTGAAATTAGTAAAGATTAATAGGAAAAGAAATCAACAATACAAGTTTCTTCCTGAATCTGTGCCTGTGTTTAGTTACCAAATGAAACACAAGTCCTCCATTACTCTGCAAGGTTGGTAGTTCTGGTGTTGTCAGGTATCACATACCTTCTGTGAACTGTGTTCCTGCCTCTCAAACTAATCAAGCACTTTGTCTCTGGATGAGCCCAATACATAATGACGTGCCGTCCAGCAGAGAGCCACCAACACATACATGCTTTGGGAAACAAAAACATCACCTAAAATTCTGAGGTAAATCTAGTGAATGGGTACAGTGATTCACTCATGACTTATTTCCGTAGTGACTATGGGTATGAGAGGCACAGCAACAACCAGTGTGTCCCAGCCTTCTGGTTCAGCCCGTCCTCCCTGTCCAAGGATTGCAGCATTGGTCAGAGCTACTTGAACAGCACTGGGTAAGTGAACCTTGCAATCGCTCTGGTTTTGGTGACCTTGCAGTAGACAAGAGAACCTGGATGGTCCTTTTTCTCTGCATTCCGCCTGGCTCTTTTCCAGTCTTATTCATGAGGTAATGTTTGCAGCAGCATCTGTATGGAACATTGCCTCATTCCTCAGAGGCAGGGAGAAGCACATTAGCATAAGTGACGTGCAGATATTGTATTGCTATCAGGTGATGTATGATCCCTGGAGCCTAGACTTGGAGCTCCCCTTTGCTGCGAAATTAAAACACGAAACAGGAAGGTCTATCTGTGAGACAGCTGAACATTTAAAAGGACAGGTTCAAGGTATTTCACATCGTTTTTCATTGAACCTCTTCCTATCTTACAACTCCTATTTATAACAGCTTCTGGGGAGGCTCAAATGAGCAATTTTTAGCCTCTTTTTTTTTGCCTCTGCCATTTTCGCTTTGTATATACAATGCCTTGAGATTTCAGACAAGCTACATGTGCTGGTTTCTCTTGGTTTTACCCAGAACAGATGGCAAGCGTTGGTTTATTATGGTAGTATTGCTTTGCAAATGCTATCCTATTCTGCGGGGGATACTCTGAAATTCTGGTTGCACTGGCTGGTGCAAAATTGCGATGTTCCTTCTCAGGCAGCACAGGCCTGAAAACTTTACAGGGCTGCTTTTGAGTCACGGGTCCTGCCTCCTCGGTTGTTATGACAGGGTTGTAGTGGCTCGTTGATGCGGATGGCTGAACAAAGTGAGGCTGCTGGGAGTCTGGAGTCACAACTTCAGAGACTCCCTTTCATCTGAAAGGTTGCTGTAAATATGGGAGGTAATTTACAGGAGCACTGGCCAGCCCTCTTGACAGAGCACAAGAAGAAAACAGTTGGGGGTCTGTGTCTTCTTAATCAATTCTGTATTTTTACTGTGACATTATTAGAAAGGGTTAACATCCCCCCAAACCCACTGAGAATAGCCAAGTGTTGTGCTAGTTAGGTAACTTCTTCCAAGAAGAGCCAAGAGAAAAATCCTTGAATCGTTTTAAAATTGGACTGGTCAAAGTTCTTGGAAGATCATTCCAAGTGCCTTCTGGCAAAGCGGAGGCAGACACAATGTAATAAAAAGCTGGGGTGCAGGGGGCAATCCTGCAGGCATGAGGAGTTGGGGGAGTGCTCTGCCTTGTAGCAGGGCAGAATAATTCACCTCCTCAATGTGTGTGTGTTCTCAGTGAGGCTGCTGAGAATCTCTGGAGAAGGTTGGACTGTGATTTATTTGGCTTTCTCCAGTTTAATAAAGTGTTAGATTTCTTGGATTCTTCCTTTCGGTGAGGAATCAGGCAGGCAGTTAGCTTTTGAAAAAACACATGCGTTAATATGGAGAAATAAAAAAAAACCCAGCAACTTTTCCACGCACTGCCTGAGCCCAATCTCCTTTTTATTACTGTTCCCCAGGTACCGAAGGATTGTGTCTAACAACTGCACAGATGGCTTGCGAGAGAAGTACATGGCCAAGATGGAGAAATGCCCTGGGAAAGCACCTCGGGGGCTGCACATCCTCACTACTGATGGAAAATTGGTCACGGAGCAGGGCCACAATGCCACCTTCATCATCCTTATGGAAGAGGTTGGTTAGTGGGCTCTGCAAACCTTTCACTGTGTGGTAGGACTGGCACTCTTTTCCAGGCTGCTGAGAGGAAAGTAGCGATCAGGTGGGGTCATGAAATGATGAACGCTCCTGAGATTTAGGAGAATTCATGAAAGAGGGGTATATGTGAAACATACAAACCAATCATATTTGGGTCAAACCGAAGGAGTATTTGGCCAGTTATCTTGTCTACCAGTGGTGATGAAGCCAATGCTGAGGAAAGATAGTTCTGCTCAAAAATATATTTCCCCACTAGCTTCTTGCTGCCTCCAGTGAACTGCAGTTTATCGAGTTTGTGAGGCAGAAATGGTGTCTCTATGCTTAATAATTCTATTTCTGGGATGAAAAGCTTTAGCTGAATCTTTGCTAGGAAAGGATAAGAACAGTGGGGAAAATTTTCAGACTCATGGTGAGCAGTGAGGGACATTATTGTTTTGTAGCAGGAACTGAGCCTCCTCAAACCACCTCTGAGCTCCCCAGCCCATATCTGTTTTATTTATAATGTGTTATGATTCCTTCTGGAGCCAACAGTAGCTTAAGTGATAGCAGACCATGCTGATGCCTGAAGCGTCAAAATATTGAGGCACTTCTGGTGATCTCTCTCAGTCGGGTACCCCTCTTTGTCAAACATGTACGGTGTAGCCTGTGTCACCAAGGCTTGTGCCTCAGTGGAGGGTTGGATAGCTAAGGAAGGCACTTGGTATGTATTCAGGCTGACAGGAGGGGTTTTCAAATGATCTTATGCTTCTTCTGGTCTGTGACTTGGTTTGGTGTTTAGGGATATGTGTGACTGCACCACAAAAAGCCCTGCTGTGTTTGCAGCTGCTACATTCACCTGCTGGCTTCTAACGGCCCGTGTCACTGGAGGTCCAACAGTGATTTTCCCACAGTGGCTACTGTTACATCTGTTTTCTGGTTAAACAGAAGAGTCAACTTACAACCTTACTTCTAACATCTTTGGGTGTCTCAGGAGGGGCAGCCAGGAAGCAGGATGGTGTTGGAGAACCACAAGTACATTTTGTCATCTAGTCTGTCCTGTGTACTTCATTTAGGGACTGTACCTGGAGACACCTGGGGACCAAGCACATCATGGTCACAAACATAAGAATAACAAGACCAGGACAGACGAGATGCCTGTCCCCTAAGTATCCTGCCTCTGACACCAAGTAGCAGTAGGTCTCTGGGGAAATCATACTAGAAACAGCAAGCATAGTGTCTCTTCCTCTCCTTGTCCCAGAAGTAGCCTCCAGTGGCAACTTAGACCTTCAAGAATACAAGAAGCTATTGTAAATCTGAGCACACTGCCATGGAGAAGTTTTTTGTCATGATACCTTCTGTTGTGGGTTTTTTTTTCAAACACACACACTTGTATTAATTTAAATTCTTATACAGTAACTAAATGTTTTATTGGGACCACGCTAATCTGACAGGGCCTCTTTACATTCTTCCTCAGAGGTTCATGCATGCTCTGCTTTTATACAATGGGGAGTTCTTGTCTACCTGGCTGATTCTTTTATATTCTGCAGACTTGACATGGTAAGACGATTTGTATAGACACTGTGAGTGGGAGTTCAGAAAAGAACAGACATAATCTAAAAATTAGGAATCTAGTAGTAATTTATTAAGGAACTCAAGCAGAACTGCTGCATACAAAGAATGATAAACAGATGAGGAATAAGGCAGCAGGCAAGGTAGCTAAAGAGTGGAGTCTTTACAAGGCTTTAGAGATTGAAAAGGCAGCTGAATAAATATGTGAGGGCGTTCACTCTATGTCCTTTGTTGAAAAATAAGGATAGTTAGAAAAACATTACTTTGAAACAATTTTTTTTTCTAAGAAAGAGGATTTTCAAGAGCATGTCTTTGTGGGTGAACAGCTTATTCCACAGAGAGTTGTGTGTTGAGTTTGCTTCTTAAAAGAATAGACATTTTAAGAGGGGGGATAAAAAAAGAACACTGAGATTTTGGGCAAAAGAATTCCAGTCTTTCAGTGTGAACCTGAGACAAATGAATTGTCATCAAAGTATTCCTTGTTAGTTGGAAGAAATAATTTCTGTAGAAGTCTTAATTATTACATACCTTGCTGTCATACAGATTCATTCTTGCCTCCCTCCACCTTCTCTGGTCAGTCTGTTTGCACGTGGGTGGTTTTACACCTATGTCTAGACTCACTTTCTGAGCCGAACAGCACTCTCACAAGCCTTCTTTATGGATACATCTGTGTGGTCTCCATTTGGCCTTCCTACTGTTTCAGACTAACTCAGATCAGCAACTTTGTGATTAGGCATCAGGTCCTTTCCACCTGCTAGTACACACCCTCAATATATTGATGTGACTGACCTTTATGCTGTCCAATGGTAAATGAAGACTTTACATTTAATTGAACTACATTTCTCAAGATTTATAGATTTAGCTTTAGGAATATTGTTCATAGTGGTAATTCAGAATGTGTGCATGGCAATGGCAGCAGACAAAGAAATGCAGAATGACTGATGATTTTGCTGTGTGTTTTAGAAATACGGGACTGGACTGTGATTGGAGTGTGTATACATGCAAGGGAACATGAGGAGATAAGAACCTGTTTTTACCTTTTTTTAATCCAAGTTTGAGTTTGAGCACAAATAATAGACTGCCAAATTGCTGTTGTATGGAGTTGTGTTCTTGACTAGATCTATGAATCTGGTTTTGCACCTGATCTTTTTCATGTATCCCCAGCTCCCCTCTGAAGGGTACATAACTCCTCCTCAGGCCTAAATATTTGTTTGTGGGGCAGCTCCAGTTACGGAACTGTTCTGTTCCCTTATCTTCTGTTAATGCCATCTCCCGGCTTCTCTCTTTCAGTAATTACAAGGTGATGGCAAAGCTTTGTAACAGGTTTGTAATTGCAAGTTAGCTGAGAATGCAAGCAGTGACTATTCAAAGAACAAGCCTAAGCAAGTATTGGAGCTCTGCACATCTGTTGGAAGATTTCTAAACTGTGTTTATAGAAAGAGATAGCCACATCCATGTTACATTTTTATGCAAGCAATTTGAGAGCTTCATTAGAAGAACCAAGTACATCATATATCTCCACTCCACTCCGCCCCACCTCAAGCACATACAGCCCTCCTGAAATCAGTGGAAGTTTGGCTTTTGTCCTGGTATCAGACAAGATAAGAGTTAATTTTCTTTCTAGTAGCTGGTATAGTGCTGTATTTTGGACTTAGGATGAGAGTAATCTTGATAACACAAGGATGTTTTTAGTCATTGCTAAGCAGTCAAGGACTTTTCAGTTTCTCATACTGGCCTGCCAATGAGAAGGCGGGGTGTGCCAAAGAAGCTGGGAGGGGACACAGCCAGGACAGCTGACCCAAACTGGCCAAAGGGATATTCCATACCGTATGACCTCATGCTCTGTATAGAACTGGGAGGTGGGCCAGGAGGCAGTTTGTGAGAACTAGCTGAGTATTGGCTTTGGTTGGTGAGCAACTGTGCTGTGCATAATTTGTTTTATGTATTCTTTTATCATTATTGTTAATGTTGTTGCTGTTATTATTATTGTCTTCTTTTTCTGTCCTTTTAAACCATCGAGCAACTAGCCCACAAGTTTTACTCCTTTTTTTTTCTTTTTTTTTCTTTTTTTTTTTTCTTTTCAATTCTCTCTCCCATCCTGCTGGGGAGAAAGGAGTGACCAAACATCTATGTGGTTGTTTTAGCTGCCTGCCGGGTTAAGCCATGACAGCTCTTAGCTACTTCAGAAGGTCAAAATTTCAACCACTGTTCTGTCTCTACAGTTTTTGTCACTTTGCTGTTGTGGCTTCCAGGCAGGAAAACTGTCCCAGGCGAGTCTTGATGGAGAGATGACTTTGAAGGGCTGTTTCATGACAATACACCTCTCCAACCATTCCACTACCCTTTGCCTGCTAACTGATTGCAGTATGCAGAGCTCCAATCTTTGTGACAGCCCCTAGCTCATTCCTTTTTGGTAGTTTACGGGGCTTAAAGCAATAAAATCTGCCTTTTGAATATATATGGAGAGCAATGATTTTTTTTTTCCATTTGAAATGCCTCCACTTCATTTCTATTTTAATTTATATTCATAAACTCCAGAATATCTGACATCGTATGTGGGGCTAGCACACTTCTTTCAGTCTTTTATATACTGAATACAGAGGTGTGGAAAGGAGAAAGAAAACGTGATTAGTGTGATGGGCAGGCTTTGCATTGAAGACCCAACTCTCATAATGTGGTGGAAAGTTCATCTGCTACTGTTTGGTCACAAAAAATCTGTTCCTGCTTCTCCACGTCAAACTTTCTCATTTCAGATAGAATCGTATTGGAGAAGCAAGGAGGAAATAGAAAAGAGAATTGCAAGGCATGAGAGAGGAACTGCCATGATGAGCGCAAGAGATTTCAGCCTGAGGTTACCCGTGATGAATCCAGCCCAGATCAAATTTTTATCTTCTGTTCAGGGTCTTCTATATGAGATGAACTTGTGGTCTTAGTACATTCCCTTGAGAAGTGGTTTTGAAAGGTTTAACAAGCTGTGGGAGCCTTTCTATCAAATAACTGAATATCCCAAGTGTGTAATTTTGTCCCTGTTAGAGAATTTTTTAGAGTGACTTAAAAAAACCTCTGTCAAAAGGATGTTATTGGCTACTCAATATTACAGATAGCTTTTAGTGTCACTACCACTCTAGTCCTCTATGCTTTCTTTTTGGTTTATACTGTATTTTTAATGTCCTAATAGGACAGAGGTGAAAATTGTGCCCTGATAAAGTCAATGGACAAAACTCTTCTGGCTCCTGTGGAATAGGAATGGTGGAGCAAGGAAAGAGAGAGTTCTAACGTATATAACTGAATATCCATATTTCAAAAACTACATGTAATAACCCTGATTATATGGGTGTGTACCTCAAGACTCCAAGTATACACTCAAGGCAAATTCACATTTGTAAAGTACCTTTCCTAGGCACTGGTTTGTTAGTGCAGACATGACCCATGAGGAAGATAAAGTCTGTGGGGCATGCTGTGATCATTGTCCACGCAGGAGACCTGCTTCACTGTAGTCTGGCTTCTTGTCTGTGCTCCCAGATTTTCGTCCAAAGAACAAGATCAGCTGCACTTTCAGCACTGAGACCAATAACAGAACACCAGCATCCTGTCTGTGTCAGTACTGCCGTTGCCACTTACATAGGCTGATGACAACTGCCTGTAAGACAGCAGCTTCCATGAGTTTGGAGTCAGTGGGAGGCAAAAACTGGGGCCCCTTACCTTTCATGGATGTTTCTGTCTCCTCAGAAGCCTTTTGTGTTCAGACCATATGAAATATCACTTAGGGATGTGAAGTTCACAGTCAGAATTTAGGCTGCAAGCCGTGTGTTTTACTGCACACAGCTAAAGTTGACAACTACTGCTCAGAGGAAAGCTGTTGCTGTCAGCTCTAAAACTTTTAGGGGTCATCACACATGTGGTTGCCCCAGGCAAGCTTTTCCCTCTGTCTGATCTGCACAGTTTTTCTAGGAAGTCGTGGTTTGTTCTGTGCAATACCTGGCCCAGAGGCTTTAGTGAAATCTGTGAGTTCAGTGGTCTTTCCAGTGAGCCCAGTGGATGTAGGACCCCTCAGTATTGGAGCTGGCTGTGAAGGGCTTGGAAGTACATCACAACTGGCTGTGAGTTATGTGGTTGCTTTCCTCCCTTCGATCAGTATGTACTGGAACTGCACACTAGCTTTGATCCTGCCCCTGTGTACTTAAAGCTATAATGGGGTTTACGAGATGGCCATGAAATATTTCTGAATTTCCCAGTTTAAAAAAAAAAACACCACAAACCAAACCAACCAACCAAACAAACAAAAAAAACCCACCCCAAAAAACTGGTTAAAGGTAGGAACAGGATTTTTTCTTTTCTTTTTTTTTTTTTTCCTTTGGAATCTCACTCTTATCCTCAATATATCTGGGAATTATTTTCAGGTTTAAGCTAGGAGCATCTCCAAAAGGTAGTGGTATCTCCTTCACCCATAGTGAATACAGTGGAGACCTTTCATGAAAGGAAATGGCTTGGGCCAACACATCTTATATATATGCAAAAAGCTACAGAGATTTAATCTGAGGTATAGTTTTATTTTAGTTTAGTGAAATCACTGCAGTGGGCCTTAACTCTGTTTAAATTAGCCTTGTTTTGTGCTACTTTTAGTCAGCTGGGGAAAAGTATAAAGTAAGACTGCAAGAAACTGAAATAACAGGCATTTCTACAGTTCAACTACAGTGGTTTAAAGCATGATTTAAATTAAAACAGTGCAGCCACTGCCTCTAGACAATACCTGCAATGCTGGAGTCTCTTGTCTGTTGTTCCCTCCTTCGTTTAATAGCTGTCATTGACAATAATCCTAGAAGGGATTTTTCTCTCATCTGCTGTATTCTCCTGTGTATCCAGGCCCTATCTATATGTTGACAGACATTAGACAAAAACTGTCAGTCCTCAGTGTGGGACTCAACCTGTATAAATTCAGCCATCCTGAAGTTACATGTCTAGCTGAAACTAGTCATCTAGACTTTCTATCATCAGGATACAGGGATGGGTATTTGCAGAAGATGATTTGTGTCACCTGTCTGCATTATCTTAGGATGGGATGTGTTGATGTCTTGCTGTCTTCCTTTCTCTCTTTCACTGACTATACAGTAAGTCTGGAAAATTAGCTTAGACTAGACTTGCAGCATCTCAGTGACTAGGCTGTGTTTCTTTGGAACGTTTTGGAGAGCCACTGTAACCATTGTCCTGTCTCCAGAGTGTTCCCGATGCTCCCATGTGCACCTGGGAACTGCTCTTCGATTAGAATCTAGCCTACCATCAGTGTAGTGCCCCCCTTCTCACTGCCTCTGATGGAGGTACTTGTTGGACACCACCCATTCAACGAAAGGCTGTGCAAAGCCCTGGCCACTTCAGTGACACATAATTCTCAACCACGCATTGCATTAGATGATTCAAATGTGGTCCCTTTGATATATGCATGTTTGGCACTCTGCCCTCGCAAAATCTCTAAACCCAAGATTGGGGAATAACATCTCTTTGCAGGTATCAATGTTTGGCTGTTGTAAGCATTGCTAGTATATAATTACCTGCTGTTGGTTTGAGTCTGGCCCCTTTGGAGACTGAAAGAACAAAGCTAGCTTTTTGGGTAAAGTTACGAGTTTGTGTCCATGCCAATAAAATAGAACTGAGAAGTAGGATGGAGGGTAATATAAATCACTCTTATCAGCCCAGATTCCTAATCCAGCCTTCTCTGTTGCAGGGCGATCTCCAGAGGACAAACATTCAGCTTGATTTTGGAGATGGCATTGCAGTATCCTATGCTAATTTCAGCCCTGTGGAGGATGGCATCCGGCATGTATATAAGAGTGCTGGAATCTTTCAGGTGACGGCATATGCAGAGAACAGCCTGGGCTCTGACACTGCTGTTCTTTTCCTGCATGTGGTCTGTAAGTACTTCCAGCTGCTAGATTCCTCGTGTGAAAAACCTAACCTCACTGAAAATCCCTACAACTTCAGTCAGGCCTATAAGAATACATGCAAACCCACCGACATATGCAGATCATGCTCTTCCAAAGGCTTGGACTTTTAGACACTCTTCTGTCTTCTTAAGTAAAATTTATTGAATGAAGAGGAAGGGAAGTTTCTTTTAACACAAGTATATTTGCAGTTCTCACAGATACAGCAAAAAGTTTGAAAATGTTTCTCAGGCTTTCTGAAAGGGTCAGAGACCAAACAGCATAGAAGTCCAAATGTGTGTTTTCAATATGTTTCTAATACCAAGAGGTTTAGATTAATCTACTAAGTTTTGAGTCAGTTATTCAGGATTTGGGAGTTTACAGTGCTTGTTAAATAGAACAAAAGCATTGTGCTGAGCATACTTCCTGGGATATAAATGTATCGAGGACTAATGTGCTGCTTTTCCTATTTCATGTGTTTGACATGCATCCCTGACGTTCCCCTCCTGTTTGGTAGAGCATTGCAATATCTCTCCACTTGGCACATGAGCAGACTCAAATATAGAGCCCCCAGCTGGCTTTCTCACAGCCACAGGAGAGAACAGAGGGTGCGGAACGCAGAATGAGACCAAGATCCTCATTCATTGTCCTGCTCGCAGACTCCTAGATCTCCTGGGCAGAGATCTCCATCTGTATTCAGATATGCCTCATCGTTTTTGCCCCTCGTGGTGCTCACAGCCACATCTGTCTTCCCCCTTAGTCTGTCAGAATGTCGTCTAGCCTGTTCCTCTTTTACTTGAGCTTTTCTGCTGGAAGGAAGCAAGTCAGAAATTTCCAAAGCGCAAGAACTTTTTTCTTCTTTTGAATTTTAAGCTCCCTGCGTGAAGGAATAAATGTTCCTTGAAGCTTTTATTATGCTCATAATTCCCTCAAAGTCAATCATGGCTGCATTTAACAACCTGTTATTAGAGCATTAACTGTTTTTTCCTTCACCTTGGGCCATTAGCTGACAAAAGTGATGGTTACCTGGTAATAACAACCGGCTTCGTATGGATTATCTGATTTTTCTCATAGGAACTGCTTTTCATGCTGAGGATTTTAAAGCAGAATGCAAAGAGGGGCAGTCACTTGGCCTGGTTGTGCTACTCTACCCTCTTCTTCCTCAGCCTCTCAGATCTCTCCTTTGACTTTTATAGCATTCTTAGGTGGCCAGCTTATTACCATTATCTCTAGGGAAATATTTTGCAAGCATTTACATTCCTGCTAACACTGAAATAAGATGATACCTCAGTACTAGACTTCTAATATATTTGGATGTACTAGTCAATATAGGAGGTTTGACCTTGAAGCTCAAATGTACAGAAAAAAAAGTCTGCTAATATAAATCATTCTTATTATATCATGTCTGGTGCTGGAATCCTGTGCTGAAGAAAAAGGAGAAAGAAGTTCCTTGGCCTCAAGCAGCGGTAGTTTTCTACCCTGTGGCTTTATTAGTGGTCAGTCAACTTTTCACCTTTCTGGAATCTGCTGTCAAGCTGCTCATCTCTTCATTTAAAGGAAGTGAAGATACTAGTTCTTCCTCTTACTTGCGCTGTGACAAAATATTTGGAGGAAGTTGTTGTTCTTGGGAACCCAGAATACTTGCTGTGGGCGAATTTCAGAAATGGCTTGGGAAAGGGTGAACACAAAAGAAGTTTTTAGAAGCCAAAAGGAAGAATTGTGTCCCATTGTGCTCGAAACTGTATGTTCTGGTGGTAAAAGAACAGCTCTGGCTCTCCAAAATCCTTGTAATCCAAGGAGGTGAAGAAGTGATTAATGTCCACGTTTTATGCTTGAAAAGCTGAGAAGTAACACAAGAAGATTGTCTCAGTTAAAATCAGCAAATTTGCTGCTTCCCAGAATTAATGTCTTATTAAAAAAAAAAAAAGTGTCTGTCTTATTTCATCCTTTCCTTCTCACAGTGATGGTCTATCAGTTAGCTGTGTTTTAAAAAGTACCATCCAGAAGGACTCAGTAACACTGAGTCCTCTGTGCAGTAGGTATCAGCTGAAATTCAGTACCAGTAAAAACAAAAAATTAAATGAGAAGGAAAACAATGGAGAGAGTAAAAGACTTCAACAGACTAACAAAGAAAACCTCAGTATTTTTTACACGCGTCGTTTTTCCTGGAGAGGAACTGGCTTCTTTTTTTTGGACTTCATGCACTGGACTTGCTTGGGACATCTGCATTTCTTAGACACAACTTTGCATTGATACTTCGTTATTTTTTAAGTCCTTCAGAAACAAGTTCTTCTGACAGTTAAATGCTTTGATATCCCTGTGCAAACATTTTTCAAGTAGTTCCTGTCTTTTTGCTAGTGGTAGCTGACTCCCCAAAGACTTCTCAGGGTCAGGCCAAAGCCAAAAATATACCAAGGATTTCCAAAATCATGAATCTTTCTTTTGGAGACTTTCTAAAGAACTGTCAGGGTGTATTTAATCAAGTCATAAATGCCTCATTTATAATCAGATTTAAGCCAGCTTGGCTAAAATGATTTTCCCACAAATCTTGGTAGCTGAATGGATATATTTTTCAGAAAACACCTTTCTCTCTTGTGTCCTATCCCTCAAGCATTCAATAGGAGCTTGCCCTATCCAGTGCAAAGCCAGTTCATTATTCTCCCTCAAACTGCATTTAAAAATTCTTCTAAACACAGTGCTGACCCTGTCTGAAATCAGCAGTGTGGAAAATGTGCATTTTTTGCTCCCTTAGAATTAAGAGTGAGGAATAAAATACCTATGATTTTATGTTTGTTAATCTGATACCTTTTTCTGTTGCTTATGGACTGCTGAAATTCTCTGTATTGCCGTAATAGAGTCTTGCTGGCAATGTAAGACATTTGATTTATTTAATGGAAAGATCCTTGCTGTTTACAACTGCACAGGGAGGATTTAACTCAAAGCTTCTAATAATGAACTCTGTCCTCCCACAGGTCCAGTGGAGCACGTCCACCTGAGTGTCCCCTTTGTCGCCATCAGAAATAAGGATGTCAACATTACTGCAGTCGTTTGGCCCAGCCAGGCAGGCACGCTTACCTACTTCTGGTGGTTTGGCAACAGCACCAAGGTACAGTTGCCCTTTGGTTCATTGTTACCTCCTAAGCTTGTTGCACCAGATAGATAACTCTCTCAACCCTAATAAAAACTTCTTGCCTTTGCTTGTTTTGTGTTTGAGATTTTTTCCTTATCTAAAAGGGGTTGTCATTATCCGAACTTCAACCTTTGTGAGTTTATTTTCTCCTGTCTCATGTTGGTTTTAGGAGTCATTACCTTTTTACATCTGGTTGTTATCAGCCCTACTGAGCTTTGAAGACCACTGTTATTACCAGTGTTCAGTTGCAACTTCACTGAATTATGTACCACTATATATGGGATAATACTGGCTTTCAACACAGTGTTTAAAAACTGCTGGTGTTCAAATAAGCATGGGGGTTTCCATTATGTACCAGTATGCAGTATCTAATGCTGGATTCCAATATAATACTTTAAAGCTGTTGGTGTTCAAATACCAATTATACCTAGAATTTCAAGCTAGACTCTCAATGAATTGTTTGTGTCCATCTGTGACCATTGTTCACAGTCTTGGATATATTAGAGAGAGAGGTGAGACTTCTTTGTAGTGAATTTTCAAATGATAGGCAAAAATTATTATCAAGAGATGTCTTATTTACAGTTAAAGTAAGTGAAACTGCAACTTGCGGCCATGCTTTCAAATGCAGAAAGAGAACTGCTTATTAGCTAGAGTTTTTGTTCCAGGCTTTAGGAGTGAGGTAGCTGACACACAGACTGTCCTCCATTATTACGGTTGTGAAATGTACAGCTGATAATTTTGCAGCATAGTATCTGCTATTATTTATCAAAAGCAGTTTAAATCACATCATTGTCTACGTTATTGAGTTGCAATTGAAGATGGGCACTGAGATGAGCTCACAGTAGAAAAAGAAGGGCATTTTACATGAAATATGGAACTTGAGATAAAAAATAGCGGGCACACAAGTTATGTTACTTTCTCTTTCACAAAGCTGCTTGTGTGTTAACCTCTTAACCTAGCTACCAACAGCATCAGGAGGGGAAAAAAAAACCAAACCCACAAACAAAAACAAAACAGTAAATGCTGTATCTACTGGGATTTTACATCAAGTTAGGAAGCTCACTGTAAGAACTCGCCTGCTTTTGTGGAAGCATAATTGAGGTACCAGAAGAGCTCAGGAACAAAATCCACTTACTCTAACTTGGCAAGTTGCTCTGCCCTAGCTGAGCTGAGGCAACCACCCACATACACATGTCTAGTCCATGACAAGTACCAGGTAATTCCACATAGTTTATACCAGAGTGAAAGAGGGGAATGCAAGATCACATTACAGTTTAGATATTTTTGGCTCAGTGCTCACACATGGACAGCCATTAAAGTACACCTGAGACAATTTAGGTGCTGACTACTTGATCATCTGTTTAAGCCCTCTAGTGTAGCCAGGTCTCAACAGTTTTCCTGCCATTGTTTTTGTCCTTACTGTAGAAGTTGGTTGTGAACAGGGCCTTAGAAAAGATATTTTTTTTTAAACCAGTGATGTTTGCTGAAGATTTTCATGCAGCTCTCATGGTGCTTGCATCTGGGTTGTAAAAATGATCTATTAGCAGTTTTATCTTCTAGCTCAACTTTCAGAGCCGTAGGCAACAAAGTACAAGCAGATATGGATGTGGTTGGGATGGATGCTTTGGACATAGCTGTACATGGAATAGCTCATCCTGATGATACCTTGGGGTGATTGTACATGTTGCTGAAATACGTTGAGATGTGGATTAGTAAAGATGGTGCCACTTACCTGTGGCCAAATCAAAGACCCAGAGCACCTTTCCTTCTTTGCAAAATGTTATCTCCAGCTACCTCATGGAATGTACTTCAGCTCTGACTGAAGTATGGCAAAGGATATAGACATAACAGCAGCAGCCACCTTTTTTCAGTGTAACAGTCTGCATCACATCAAAATTCCTTCTGGGATGTTTGATGTACATGTCAGATCCTTCTGTTTGCCCACTCATGGGGAAACTGTGGTGCTTTTAGTCAGGTGGAAGATGGGAACGCTGATTTGTGTGTGAGTAACAGGGTGAGGTGTGTAATGCATAGTGACAGTATCGTTAGGTGATATATTCTGGTTCTGTGCTGAGGGATTGCAGTTTCTTTTCCTGTTCAGCCTGTAGGCATCCCAGGCAGAACCAGATGTGTCTTGTGTCACTGTGCAGTCTCACTAAGGAGCTCTCTGTGCTGCTGCACAGGTGAATGTTGTCTTAGACTCAAATGACCTGGCTGAGGCTCTTCTGCTGCCCTTCCCACCCTGCTGGAACCATTGTACTGAATTTCTACTGTGCTAATTTTTGTGATATACCTAAAGGCTAATTTACTTGGATTAACACAGGTCCAGTTTAAAAAATGTGTCCAGCTGTCTAATAGGTTTGAGCAAATGAACCTTAAACTACTTGATTTAATTTAGAGTTAGTTTCCAGGTCTTGGTGCTTGAATTAAAATTAAGGAGTTGGCTGAATGAAACTCCATGATGGAGGTGAAATCATCCATGATAATGGAATCTCTAGCATACACAGACACAAAAAGGAAAAAATGCCATTTTAAAGGCCAGATTGGTTCCTTTTATCTGCCTTTGCACAGAATCACAACCTGTAACCTCCAGGAAGATTGCTAATAGCACTTCAGTTTGATGCAGGCCCGTTCTGCTTGTCCAGGATGTGTGTATCTAAGTATACATTAGCTAGACCTCCAGGGCTAGCACAAGTTGGCTTCCTTGCTGACTTGGTCTGTGAGTCCCCTGTGATCAACAGACTAATTTTTTTCTACTGCTTTTTCAACTCATGCATGAGGAGGTCAAAGGAAAGTGGCATTCTACAGGGGATGGGGAAACGTGTTTGCCAGTTTGGCCTATGCCAGTGGAAATTTTGATTTGGCTGTGAAAATGGAATATATGTCCACTGTTGTGAAATGCAGACAAGTGGGCAGTCTGGTGGGATGAAACGTGGGAGCTGGAAGGTGAATGTTTAGGGGTTTGCCTCTGGAAACAAACCGGCAGTGCGGTGAAGGGGCAGCAGCAATGGTACAATGGTTTTATCTGTGCTCTCAGACCTCTGTGTGCTTTTGCAATAGACACTAGTATCACTGTGTCCCTTTTAATGGTCTAATCTAAACCAGGAGATTAGTCTATAGAAAAGCTGTCATATCAGTGGCGCTGCAAGGGCTAGACCTTTGATTTTCAATATGCAAATCTCTTTTCCTGAACAGAGTGCACTTTTCTCATCTAGATGTGTATCAGTGTGAGATTTTCCTGTGCAAATAGGAGAGCTGTAGTGGTATCAAGGACGTTTGTGTTTAAGAAGGTGCAGATAAAAATCAGCCATCTCTACCTGGGCTCTGAGCTGGCTAAATGCAGTTCAGCTTTACTGTGGAAACCATTCAGCCACGTTCAGACAGCAGTGTCAGCAGCTTTCAGCCTTGTTAGCATGGTTTGCCAGCTTATGGTTGGAGCTAGCTTACAGGGTTAAAACATGGACAGAACGATGCTGGGTGCCCTCACTCTGCCCTGGGCCAAATTGGTCTGAGATAGGTAGATAGATGGATGGATTTGTGCTCATATGGCAACAACTTGTCCTGAATCTGAACAATATGGATTCTTTGAAGAAGCGTCTGCATGTTCAGTTTATGTTCAAATGCTGGTTTGAGTTGGAGCCCGTGTTCCAATACAGCTGATACANAAGAAGCGTCTGCATGTTCAGTTTGAGTTGGAGCCCATGTTCCAATACAGCTGATACGGCAACTGTGCTGAGTGTGCGTGTGTGTGTGTACAACGCTGCATTCTGCAGTGCTAATTCTGCAGTTCTGTGCTCTGCTGAGGTATTCATAGTGTAATAAATATTACTCTGATTTTGATACCTCCATCTGTGTTTACCTCTTGCAGCCCCTCATCACCTTGGAGAGCAGCATCTCATACATCTTCGCCATGGAGGGGACGAACACTGTCACTGTGCAAGTTTCTGCGGGCAACACCCTCATCCAAGACACCAAGGAGATCGCAGTGCATGGTACCCTTGGTCTTTTACAATCAGATCTCAGGGGGTATCTAGAAGTGAAGAACAGACTGTCACTGCTAAACCAAAAATAACTCTCTGAAATCCATAGTGCAGGAGGAACCTCTGAAGACAAACTGCAAACAGAGTAGATCAGATGTGTCATGATCACAAAATACGGAAGTGAATTGGGTGGGGCAGCTACCCAAATCTGTAAGCTCAGCGTTGTAGTGAAGTGGCTGGTGTCTCCTTTGCCTGTTGGTCTGTCTGTACACCCCAACTGTGAACTCCCAAAATAAGAAAATCAAAACCAAACCACTTAAAGCTGTAGCCAGACTGCCTTCCCTCTGCTTCCTGCCTGTGCAAAGAAGTAGTCATATTCCATCAGTACAGCTGATGTAAACTGCAGGGGTCTGGAGGGGTCTGGAAAACAAAGGGCAGAAATAACTCTGTTGGTGGTATCTCTGCCCATCTTCCATGCCACAACTGGAGGTCTGAGCATGTCCACTGGACTTCTCTGTGGGTAATGTTTGGTGTTTTCTTGCTATATCTGCACATCGTGGGCTCAAAAAGCACCCTTTGACAGACTGCAGAGTTTACCTAGTTCGGGGCTTGGTAGAGGCTGACTGGAAGGGCTCTCTCAGTGGTTTTGGCCAGGACTTTGAGATTTCTCCAGAAATTTCACACTGGGCTAGTCTTCATTTTCTTTATCCAGTTGCTAGCATCCAGCATTTGAAGGAAAGCTTTTCTTTGGCTAGCAGGTTTTGTTGAGAGACCTGGGCTTGAAATGACAGTCTGCACTGTGTGGTTGAATTGTGTCTCTTTGTTCAGTGATTAAAAGAGAAATAAATATCCTGCTGGTGACTGGAAAGGTGTGTGTTCAGATTTAACAACCAGCTAAATAGATATTTATTGATTGCCTGGCTGCTCAGTGCAATGGGTTTTACTAATTTGTTAATATGATTTAGTAATACCCAAACTTGCTGTTAGCAAATGTAAGTAACTTTCTACTTGATCATTTTGAGCATTCCAAAATGCAATGTTTACTCCTGGGAAACTTGCATCTTTCCACTAGTTTCTGGAATAAACCTGAATTGAGTGTATCTGAGAGGGGTCCCTGTAGGTGATCTCGATTTTTGTAGTTGTGAAGTAAAGGTCCCGGTAGGTTCCACAGAGTGCTCCTTACTCTCTGTTTTTAAACACCTTGTAAGAAATTTTGCCATTCTATTTAAACGATCCAAAGCTTTGGGCTTTATCACGAAGACAAACTGATCCAGTTGGAATGTCCGAATAGTCCTATCCATTGCCATGCTGCAGACTGACCTGGTTTAAGGACGAGTTCTTCCAGACCCACAGTCTGATGATCAGTTCAAGTCTGAGTACATAAACGAGTGATGCCTTTGGTAAATACGCGTTGTGCTAAGTTTGTATCCTAATCTGTGTCCTGTGTTAAGTTGTGATGGCTCTAGGCAGGAAGGCATGGTTTTCTGATATTAGCAGTGGAGGAGAATTATTCAAGGTTTTCTCAAATTGTGATTAACAGACCAGAATGTACTCAAAAAAATAAATTGGTCATGGTACAGAGGGTTCAAAAGTCAAAGACTTTGTATATCAGGCTCTGGGTTAAGCCTTCAAAACTTGAGAGATTTTCCTGCTCTCTTTGATGCTTGTTTTATTTAAAAATATACTCCATCATTCAAAAAGAAAGAACAGATCTTGCAAAAGATGCAACATAAATATTGTGCTGGCACATCTGTGCTGTTCTGTGGATTTCCTCATTTATACTGTTGCTGGTTTATCTTGATATAAAACTGATATCTTTTTACAAATGATTAATGGTACTTACTTGAAGTGTCTGGAGATCAGGTGCTTCCAGGTAGGGCACAGCACGTCTCCAAAAACAGAAAGAAGAGTCTTCTACCCTGAGAACTTACATGTAAGTACGATTTCCATCCTGGATCTGTGCCTCCCACTGGCCCAAATCCATTGTGCAGAGTTGTCATAAGAATTCCAGTCTTGGTCTCCCTGGTGACACCAGAAGGGAGAGTTGAAGAAAAATGTAAATTGTTCTGTATTTGAAGTCTAGGAAGTTTCTCTTCCTCTCTGCAATCAGTCAGTTAGGAAGTAATTTCAGTGTGTTTCATGAATAGCCATTGCTTGATTAGCGAGTCATTAGCACCACTGGGTTCTGATCTGTTGGGGTTTCAACCACTCATGGCTTCCCTCCAGGAAAGCAAACAGATAATACCTGCTTTTGAAAATATTACTTACAGTAAGTGTTTGTTCTGCAGAGCACAATGCATGCAATTGCACAAACCTTCCAAATTTCAGCCAGGTGCTCCCTTATTTACTGGTCAACTTCCTTCTAAGTATAATCCAATGGAGTTGAGTGGCAAAATTACAAAGCCCAAAGGCATCATGAAGGGAAGGCATGCTCTCACCTCCGTCATTCTTTCTTCTGGGAAAAGCCACAAACTGGCATGAGGGCAAAATTTCCTTTATAAGAACCTTTATAAGAATTCTTTCCTTGCAAGCTTTCTGTCCTGCTTGGTGTTAGCCAATACTTCTTTTTTTTTTCTTCAGGCTTTTCTGTCTCTCTCTTGCTTTAAGATAATTTAATTATGGCCTTGCTGTTGTCTGCTGTACCCTGGTCACTGCCCATTTAATCTTCTCATAAATCCTGCTTTTCTATTCCAGAGTATTTCCAATCTCAGCTCCTGTCGTTCTCTCCCAACCTGGACTATCATAACCCTGACATCCCTGAATGGAGACAAGACATTGGCAAAGTCATCAAGAGAGCTCTAGCGCAGGTGAGCATCTGCTTCCTCATCTGTACTAACATTGACTAGGCTGTTAAAACATGCACTTTTTCAACATGCTAACTTAAAAGAATGGGAAAGAACAGGAGTAATGAAGCTATCATTTTAAATCGATAAAAAGCTGCTTCATGTGCTGGATCTTTTTACAGAGGCAAACTATATTGGGAATTTTGTGGAAATATTATAATTAGTTTTGTTAATGTTTCTGTGGTGTTTCTTAGCTTTTAATATCCCTGAGGACTTTACAAATTCTGGATTATAATAGTACCATTATTATTCTTATTTTGCCAAATTGATATTACAGTATCTACTGTTTTCTACTCCGAACATTTGAGTAGTGTTACTGTGTGTTGTTAAACAGCTGATCCACTTCATCCCAGAAGACAGATGTTGCAGTATGTTAGATACACGAAGAAGGTATTTTTACCTTCTCCTGATACTCAGTCTTCTGAGGCAGCTAAGTGTAGCAACTGGTGGATGTTATAAAGCTCTACTCCCTTTCCAAATTCGGCAAAAAATGAGGATTCAGAGGGAAAATAAACTTACCTTTAAAATACAGGACAAAGAGAGACTTCTGTGGGTGGAAGATACTCAGTCTTCCTTTGGGATTAATGAGAATATGTAAACTAGCACTGATATTCTTGCAGGAAAGGGGACAGAATAATTTGTGATATCAAATAGCCAGGGACTTTGGTTTTGTGTGAAATCAGGAGATAGATTTAGGCAAGCTTTTGTGTTTTTAACATTCTGCCAAAAAATGTATCTTCCTTTTTTTTTATTTTTTTTTCTTCAGCTACAGCTGTTCTTAGAAATGGAGGCTGATTATTTTCACAGGGAAAGTACATTCCTGCTCCACTTTTCTCATCTGCAGCCCACTCAAAATTCACAGTTTATAAGAGTTTCCTTGATTTTTTTCCCATCCTGAGAAAACACTAAGTTCATTTGTTTAAGCTGTTGTTCCCTTTTACTGCATTCGGAGTCAAGCTTGCAGAAAAAAGAAATTAATTAGGTTTTAACTCTGAATGGTTATAGACAGCAGTAGAAGTCAAGTAGAAGTGCTTGCTTGTGTATCCTTTTATGACTACTTGGTTGCAGCCTGTAGTCTGTTCTTATAGGACAGATCACCAGGAATGGGCTGCCCCACTAACACATTTCAGTTCAGGAATGAGGCCAAGGAGCTTGAGGTGAGGTAGGACCAGGGAGCTGATGGGGTTAGTCTCACATAGCAGAGAGTTTCTGGGGGAGGAGAGGCTTTCTGCCTTACGGAGGATGCATAGCTTGGATTTGTGGAAAGAGGGTGGTAGCCTCAGTGGGCAGGTTGTGCTGAAGACCGTTGTGAGAGTCAGGTGTGTAAATGACTCTTGGTTGAGAAAACTGAGCAGTTCCTAGCACAGCACTCCTGATCAGCCTCAGTAGTAAAAGGTCTCCCACTGAAAACATTAAGTTATTCACTTATGGCAAATATGGATCCCTGTAACCCGGTATTATAAGGTGATTGCAGGCAGTTTTCTTCATACGTCCCTGTTAGTTGCATGCTTACCAGAGAGAGACAGATTCTCTGGATCTGACTTTGGGTCATTCTTCTGTAGTGAGAAGGACTGTATGGAAAATTCAGATCTGAAGACATGGTAGGTTTGGACTTTGGGTCCAGGGTTGTTGTCAACCCTACATTTACTTCTAGAAATGGAGTGAATCATTAGCAGAACCTCTATTTCTGACCCACCAAATGGGCAGAACAGCTCATTAGGATCACATCACCTAGAGCGGAACTGGCAAATAACAGTTTGATGGGAGCAGTTTGCTGTAGTAAATGGAAACATCAGTAACAGAATAGCGGCAAGAGACCTCCTTTTTACTTTTTTTTTTAGGTCACCGGTATCCCTGATGAACAGATCTTGGTAGCTGTTTTTCCTGGGCTGCCTACTTCTGCTGAACTCTTCATACTTCCCCATAAAAACACAACAGAGAGGAGGAAAAGCAGTGAGGCTGATCTGGAGCAAGTAAGGAAAGAAGGATTCATGGAACATTCATTCCTATCATACCATTTGCAGATGGGCCCCTTAGCTTTTGCAGCATTGGAAATGGCTTACAATAAGTGTGATGGAATTGGACGCATCTGGGACTGTGGCAGCATAATTTGTGGCATTAAAGAAAATGATTTTCAGAGGAAAAATAGGCTTTTCTAATACCTCACTGAGGTATGTCACAGTCTACCAGCAGTTGTTCTTCCCAGATCAGTGGTGTGTCCTTATTACAGTAGTTATGACCAAAGGAACCTTGAATATGTACTCCCTTTTCTCCCTGGAGGAATGCTAATAGACAGAGGCCAAAGCAGCAAGATAATATACTGAGGTTTACTAAAAATAAATCAGGCTCTTCAGCTCGTATATCACTGGAACAAGACCTCTTTTTTTTCCTGCAGCAGCGAGTGGCGTGTGCAAACTATATTTGGAAGTTACAATATCCATCCATTTAGATAAATAGGTAATTACAGTGATGAATAGCAACGGTGATATGCAGGCGAGGGAAGAGCTGGGAACAACAGCACTAGTCTGCTGAAGCTTTCTTGCTAGAATTACCAAGTGATTAAATCAGCTCTATAAAGGCAAAAGAGTGAAGTACTGCTGGAAAGGCTGCTTAGCTCTAGCTTATGCTTCCATATGCAGCATCTTTACTGCATGCAAACTATGTGTGAGCCCATCTACAAGTAACTCTTGGAGGAGTAACTTTTCTGTGATCAAACATTAAATAATTCAGAGGAATGCTGAATTCTGCAGAAGCTCTTGTCACCTGCTGAGCAAAGTCAGTCCCCTCAGAGTAGTACATTTGTCCTAGGAAGCTAGCAAAGCTGGCCTCTTAAATTTATGGTGGTGAGTGTGCAGAGGAGATGCATTGTGGTGGGAAGGTTTAGAAGGCATTTTGGAGGGGTTTTCTTGGAGTCATTTCCATCCTTTTCAGTAGTATCCACCCACATTAGAATTTCCTCTGAACAAACTGTTGTGTCAATATTTCATATATCAATATTATGCAGACATCTCAGATTAGGTTTCTGACTAGCTGATCATGAGACCTGAAGCTCCGGTGCTCTAATTTTATTTCATGACCAATGTGTCAGTGATTTCCAAGTGCATTAGATCAAACTCACAGGACATTGTGGAAGGTGAAAGGATCCTTTGTTCTTTTCCCTCCTCCCTTATCCCCCCAAAAAAGAAAAGTTTCTAACTTTCTTTGTTTGCTTCCCAGGAGAGATATAAGTATAGTCTGAGTCTCAGAAGTCCAATAGGGAGACTTGCATGCAATAACACTCAGTTCTGTCTAAAGCACATGTGCATGTTTCTCTTCACTTCCTCAGTCTCTCACTTCCCTTCTCTTTCTGAAGGCAGTAACAGATGTTAGTCACCATTCGTAGGCTACATGTATTCCTGAATGTTCTCCAGAGCTTGCTGTCTTCAGTATTCTAACTACTGTATTTATTATTATTTCATCAGGTGGTAGAAATCCTTTTTAATGCTCTCAACCAGAACCTGGTCCAGTTTGAACTGAAGCCTGGTGTTGAAGTTGTCGTGTATGTTACTCAGTTAACATTAGGTGAGTGTGAAGCCAAATGCATAGCTGTGGTTTTCTTGAGGCTTCAGACAACTCCAGGAGAACCAATCTACATCAGACTCACAAGCTCACAGTTTGGTGTGTGCTGCTGGGATACGTAGGGCTGATCATATTGAGACATTGTGATAAAAGCAGGAAGTGTTAAAAACAGAATCCAGGAGTGGCATCTTCATGCACCAGTTTGTACAAGTATTAAAAGAAGTTTGTAAGGTTCCCTATGGCTCAATTAAAAGTAGTGCATTGATGTTTTTCAAGTGTTTTAGAAAATCAGGTGAATGGTGTTCTATTAAGGCCTCATTGGGCACCTGTGGATTTCGGTGTGAGTATTACTAACTTTCATGGATATTGGATCAAATCCTTATTGCAAAGAGCTTGTTAATATTATGACTAGCCAAGAAGCTTTATAGGAGAAAAGTACTCATGAAAAGAAGATCTAGGCCTCTTTCAGGGAATATGTGCCTGAATATTGACTTCTACAAATTAGACAGTATTTAAATTTCAATGTTACCTATCTCCATTTTTGCACAGAGTAATGAATAGTCACTTTAAGCTTCATCACCCTTTGCTTTAAACCACCCTAGTGTGACGCTCTCAGTTACTTCTGAGGATTTTGGCCAGCCTACTGTGAAGCTCTCAGCTATTGCTGAGACAGTGATGACTATGGAGGAAATGATGCATTTATTTTTGGCCCTGCTTTTTTATGACTGCCCTTGCAATTATCTGAAATGTGGGATCTTGTGCATGTGACATTGCTGATAGCCTCTCCAAAAGATTGGGATTCATGTCCCACGAGAATACACTTCAACTCCTTTTTACATGAGACACTCAGAGAGCCAAGAGCTGGGCTAAGCCAAGGCTTGTGACCTATTCTACAGGTAATGCTTTTTTGTCTTCACTCTGTTATTTGAGGATGAGAGTCAGATGTTAGCAGGAGTAGGCTCGAACGAATTGATCTGCAAAACTGCGAATGAGATCCAAATATCTGCAGTCTCTGGGTTCAGAATCTGAGTTCTAGTAAGACACTGCGAAGTGTGGATTTAGCTTACAGTGCTCTACTATTCTTGCACAGTCCCCCAGTGGGGTGCTGCAATGACCATTCCCAAAGTATTTTGACTCGGGTAAAATGACAGTCAGTTCTTTTCCATGGAAGAGTCTGTAGAGGTAGTAGAAGGAGAATACTGAGGGTTATCAAACTTTGGTGTGAAAATTTGGCAATGGAACCAAAAGTGAGTCTATTTGCAGACTTTGTCCCCATCTTCTGGGTGACATATGCAGAACGGAGAACAGTAAAAAAACCCAAACCCAAATATTTATGCAGAGTGAGACACTCAGCTGCTACTTTTAATCATTTGCGCATCATTAAAGATTTCTCATCAGACTTGATTCTCAGTGCAATGCTCAGGCCATTAAGATGGTCTGCTCCAATGAGCTGTGGGAAGAGCTGCATAAACAAGGTATAGTCATACACTTTATTTAGCCCACCAAAAATGTCAAGGATAGATGGATCAAATCCCCAAAATGTTGTTATGTAGTGCATGCTTGGGTCCAGGATTATTGCTTTGGGCTCCTCCACATTATGAAAACTGACTCAGTTAAAAAGTCTCCAACACAAGGATGAACCTTGAGACTTCTCACAGGGTCAGATACCTGGCACATGTGAGACAGACACATGTCCTTGGAAGATGGAAGTCGTACTGTTCATGGATGCTCTGCTCTATTCTCCAAAGGCGACTAGACATGCATTAAGCTACACTTCATAAATTTCATTTCCACTCCAATCCCTGGAAAAGCCTGAAAAGAAACAGTCCAGAGTGGTAACACAGGAGTGATCAGCTAAGCATGGCTTGCTGTGCCTTTTTTGCTAGGAGATGTTAGACTGCACTGTCTTGAAAAAGGAGCTTGGCTTTCAAAGGACAAGAGAGTCAATTTGTTTCCTACTGATTGGTCTTGCTGAAAACAGCATGCACTGTGCAGCGGTAATAAAACCGATGTGGCAAAGACAGAGTTGAGCTCAACTCTCTGGTAGTTATATGTTCCCTAATAATATCTTGCAAATGTAATGCTCTGCCTTTCCTCCTGCAGCACCCCTTGTTGATTCCAGCACTGGTCATAGCAGTTCGGCGATGCTGATGTTGTTGTCTGTGGTGTTTGTAGGCTTGGCTGTTTTTTTAATCTACAAATTCAAGAGGTAAGTTGAGAGACTTTGGTGTTGGGAGAAGGAGACACTGTGTGGTTTACAAAAAAATCTAGGCTGAGCGGTGCCTGGATTGCAGATGCAGTGAGTTATGCTGGCCTAAGGTTTAGACCAGTATAGTTCCCTATTTTTCATATATAGAGAGACTATCTACAGTCCTTCCACCATAAACGCCATGCTCTGAAAGCTCACCGAGAGCTCAGAAATCAAGCTGTGACCTGTTTCAGCAGATGTATTTGAACCACATACCAGAAATGGGAATCCTGTGTGCTCACTGTGTACTGAGCTACACAGCGCAGACTTGGTCAAAAAATCACATGATGGATGTCTTCATACAGTCTGTACCCACCTGGCCAACTGCCTTACTGCAGCAGTATCTCATTTGTGTCTTGCAAAGTGAATAATTTAGTCTTGCAGAGGAACAGGTGTGATTATGTTAAGGGTGCGAGACTTAAAGCCGGAAAACTTTGTGTTAAGCATCAAAATGCCTTTGGGAATCTGTGCTGAGATTTTCTATGCCAGATGTTAATATAAACCTTTTGCTTCCAGGCAGCAGGCAGGACCTGTGCTGGTTCATGACACTTTGCTGCTGAAAGCTGTGAAACAAGATATAGGATAGGAATGTCCTGTTTGCTGAAGGACTGCCTTATGAGAATGTATTTTAGGCAGATGGAGCTCCTTAGGAGGAACTTCGCATTCAGTACAGTCCTTACTGTGTTAAATGGTCTGTGTGCCATATCCTGCCCAGTGGCAAATTATTGGTTTAGAAGCATAAAATGAGTCTGTCTTAAAAACAAAACTAACTGAAAAACCCCCCCAAAACCTAAAACCCAACAAAACAACAAACCCCCACACAAATTGGGAAACTCGAACTTTTCCTGTTCAGATTGCAGATTCCTTTTCTTCAGTCCAAGATAAGGGTAGTATTCTCTAATGATATTAGTGGGGTACAAGCAATATTAAAAATGGAATGATAAGACAGGCACGTATCCTCATCTCCAGGTTTAAAGCTCCCATAATTTCTAACTCCTTGCATTAACTACTGTCAAAATCAATGGGTCGCAGTGCTTCTAGTGCATGATCCTGTACACATCAAGATCTGTTACCAAGTGTCTGCTGACTGCAGCAGCCCAGGACAATTTCCAGAGAACCCATATGTGTGAATCTGCTCAGCTGCAGATTTCCAGGGCTTCAGTGTGACTTGCTTGTTGCAGTCTGAAATCCTGTCTCTGCTTTTGTGAGGGGGAATACAGCTTCTCAGGTGAACGGGGAAGGGGACGTGGGACTTGTTTAAGGCATTGATTTAATAATGTGCTGGGGATGCAACCAATGATTTCTCTCACTTCCACATGAGTGAAGGCAAAGAGGTCTCTCTGGGAGATGTGTCAAGATATAGGTACAACCCTTTTTAAGACATGCTTTCCTTTGTGTCTTGTGAGCTGGTTTCTTATGTTTGACCTATTGTCTTTGGCTCTGTGATCAACAATCAGTTACCAGGAAGAAGAATCTGTATATTCTGGCTGCCAGAGAGCGGTGAGGAGCTTGGTAATCCACTTTGTTTTGGCAGTCTCCAGGTCATGTTATGCTACTACAGCTCAGAAAACTGACTCTTGTACTACTTAAGCATCCTGAGCCTTGAGAATAGCAGCCAGTGCTGAGCTCCAGGGCTGGGAAGACCCTGTCTTCTTAAAACTTGTCTGAAAATTGAGTGTATTACAAATTAGATATGATGGCGGAAGTAGTTGAAGCATCGGTTTTGCATAGCCCAAAGCTCATCAACGTGCTTTTGCCTGTTACATGCTCTGTCCCAAAGAGGACAAACCCACAAAGTTTAGGATTTAGTCAGATACCCAGAGTGTCCTCAGCTTGATTTTTTTTTAGAACAGAAAACAACTTGTCAGCTCTGTCTAAAACCTCTGGCTCAGTGAATCAGAAGTGAGAGCATGCAACAATTCTTAACGGAAGAAGAAGCTGAAAACAAAAGCTTTCCTCTAGCTCTCAGTGATGCAGAGGTCCATTAGCCGTATGTACTTTTCCGATTAACGGTGATCCCAGCCTGAATACAGAACTGCTGCTTACAGACAAAGGTTATGGAGAGAGCATGGGCCTGCATGAATTTTTAATTCTACAACTTCATAGAATCGGTACTTTGCTGGTTTGTACACAGACTCCTTATTATGAGTCCATCAAGTTATAGACTCAGCAGGCTTCTTAAACGCTGCTGTTAGAGAGATGCTTGTTGAGGAGGTCTGTGTGGAAAAGGAAGGAAGGGGGGAAAGTAGGGAAATAATCTGTAGAAAGCTTATTTCTTTCCTGGGAGACTGAGCATATAGCTGATTAATACTCTGTGTGTATGGGTGGTGAGTATTAGTGCAGCAGTCAGTGTGTATGTCTCCTGGGACAGGAGAGCAGGAGTGTATAGAATCACAGAATCATTAAGGTTGGAAAAGACCTCTAGGATCATCAAGTCCAACCATCAACACAACACCATCATGTCTACTAAACCATGTCCTAAAGTGCCACGTCTACACGGTTTTTGAACACCTCCAGGGACAGTGACTGCACCACCTCCCTGGGAAGCCTGTTCTAATGACTGACCACCCTTTCAGTGAAGAAGTTTTTCCTAATATCCAACCTAAACCTCCCCCGCAGCAATTTGAGGCTGTTTCCTCTTACCCGATCACTTGCTGTATGAGAGACGAGACCAGCACCTGCCTCACCACAACCTCTTTTCAGGTAGTTGTAGAGGGCAATAAGGTCTCCCCTGAGCCTCCTCTTCTCCAGACTAAACAACCCCAGTTCCCTCAGCCGCTCCTCATAAGGCTTGTGCTCCAGACCCCTCACCAGCTGTGTTGCCTATGTGTGTGCATGTGCATGTACTCAGATGTGCGGTGGGACATTGTGGCCACCTGCGGCTGTACTGGGAGGCACAGCAGGATTAGGTATGTCTGTGTGGATGCACATATGTACAGCTGTCACAGTTTATTTTTTCCCTAACTCTCTGAAGTACCTGGAGGATCTCTGCCTCACACCTCTAAAAAGCTTTTCTTACCTTTCCTCTCAAAGCTCAGAAGACTATCACTTTTCTACTGTTGCATCGTTTGGAAGCAAAACTAAGTCTTCTGATCTCTCCAGGTGTGGTGTTGTGTCCGCATCTGTACACACCTCCAGAAATATTCTGGGCACTTTTCCTATGGGAAAGCACTTGTCCTCTCTCATCCAATATGTGCGTTCCCTGTGTAGTGCTTATGTCTTCTAATGATCTGTAAGGTGTGTCTGAAGGTTAGAAAGAGAGGGTAGGAGAAAGGGAGAAGAACGTGAGGTTTGTTAACTGGTGCTAAGCATCCCAAATACGTCCTGACTTGCTGCTGGTTAAGAACAGAATGCCAAATCAAGCCAACAGCACAAGTTGTTTGATTCCAGAACTTCGCTGAAGTAAAATTAGCATAGATCTATTGAATTCGTGAGACTTAAGGCAATTTCCACTGCTTTCAATCTCTGATATGCCCAACAGCAGGCAGCTTAGCATAAAGAGATGGCATTTTATATAGCCACTTTTCAGCACATCTTCTTTCTCGCTCCTGTGTGCGTTAAGGAACTGAAAAACTTACCTGAATTTTCCTTATTTTAGCAGTGCGGACTGTATGGCACAGAGCCCTTTTAAGGGCATTAGAAAAGGAGAGTCACCTTCCAACAGGCAACTACACACAGATAATCCTAACAGCCTCCATGATGCTTAACATGTTACTTTTCAGTTCTCTCATTTTAAACTTGCATTCCTCCAGGGATTACTCGCTAATAATCTGTCGAGGCCTATCTAACAGTCTGTCTAACTAACTGACTTTCAAGGATATTGTTCTACCAGTCCAAGTTCACTTCTCTTGGAAGAAGGAAGAAGAAATAATCCCTTCACTTTCTTGGCTTCCTGAGCAGCAAGGGAAAATAACTCCCTGCAAACTTGCATGATCCATAGCATGGTAAACTGTTTTTGCAATGGAATGATAACAAATAGACTTTGGGTGGGTGTTACAAGGTCCAAATCCTTTCGTACTCTGAGGCAGGACCAACTCTTTATAACTCTTTCCGATGCAGCAATTCCTACGGAGTCAGTGTGGGCCTGTCAATAGAAACAAGCCTAGCAATTTTTTTCTTGGTTGATCGTAGTGCTCAAATTGATTTTTACTTTTGGTTTCCAATGCACCACTGATCATGTAATAAATACTGAGAGAGCTGGCAATTGCAGCTGATTGTACTTAGTTGATTGCTGCTCTCTGAGCTGGGTGCAGTGTCTACTGGGTGCACAACTTCCCATTTAAAAAGGGTAGGACCAGAATGTTTAGGTTTACAGCTGGAGGAGCCTTTGGGCACAGGGTAGGAAGGCAGTGGCCTGAGATTTGGGGTAGCTTTAGGCTGGTTTGGAATTAGTGAATGCTACTGGCACTTTCAGAGCTGAGCATCACTGTAGTGCTTTCACCATTCTGGGGGCTGATGCTCTGCGTCACTGCCAGTGCTGCATTTCTGGGATTGGTCTCATTTTAGTTGATTTGATTAATCAACAACATGCCAAGGATGCCTGTGTTACAGAATGTAACCTCTTGTTTTCCTTTTCTGTGCAGGAAAATCCCTTGGATTAACATCTATGCCCAGGTTCAGCATGACAAGGAGCAGGAAATGATTGGCTCTGTCAGCCAAAGTGAAAATGCCCCTAAAATCACTCTGAATGAGTTCACAGACCCTGAGGAGCTGATGGACAAAGAGCTGGACACACGAGTGATGGGTGAGAGACAGTCCTCAGCGGGGGTTTGTTTCACAGTATGGGTGAGGATGTTGGTCACTGGAGAATTAGGAGAGGCAGCGGCTGTGACCCCAAGTACAAAGAGAGCCTGAGGCACTCATGTACATGGTTACAGGGAGTTTTTCCTGCAGCTTTTCAGCTTTTCTCACAGTGGTACATGACCAGACTAGGAACCTGGAAACGGCAACAGGTATACAGGAGTTAGTAATGGCTGTGACTCAGACCTATGTCTGCTCTTGACCCTGTCTCTCCTGTGGAGGGGTCCCAAATTCCCAGAGTCCTCAGAAGAATCAGCTGAGCCAAGGTTACACTGTTGGTGTGCTATCACTACAAGTGAATACATCCCTAATAGCTTAATGAGTTTACTGATGGTTGACTGAGCTGTAGTAACAGGTTTTCTGCATGCTGATGCTTATTGCAAATGCAAAAAAGGATGTGTTACTTCTAAGCATCCTTTCTGTCTTTACACTTACACAAGCACATCCTAAGAAGGAGTGAGAAGCAATATAAACCAGACTGCTAAAGCCACTGCACTGACTCTCTTCCCCATTTTCTCCTCCACAGGAAGCATCTCAACAATTGCCAACAGTGAAAGCACAAAGGAAATCCCCAACTGCACTAGTGTTTAATACTGAGAATCCACTTGGTCTACAACATTTCTGACTTTTTATTTGTAATTATTATTGTTATAATAATTATTATTATTATTAAAAGAGAAAGAGTTATATGTCATTATTATCATTTGGGAGGGGATGGGGTGGGCTTTTTCTGTTTACTAGGGCTGCATTCATAAATACCAGGGATTCTTCATACTTAGGAAATACTCATTAGATTAGAAAGAGAAAGCAAGGAATGAGTGAAGTGTGCAATGGGATTTGAATGCCAGCCTCCTGTTAAATACAGAATGAGAATTAAGTATTCAAATCCAACAGGTAGATATAATACCTTAGGCAACGTGTTGTAGGTAATTGTTCCTTTTCAGCCCTTTTCAAAATATGTCATGAATCAGCTACTTCATCCTGCTGGAGGGCTCAGGCTGGGTTGTTGGACCAGACTCTGCAACATGCCAACAGCCCTCGCTTTCCAATGACATGCATGTCTCAGCTTTTTGCAGGATCTTGCCTCTTTTAATTGCTTTTAATTTCAGTCACCCTCTGGCACTGTTGACTGCTGAGAAAGGATTAAAAAAAAATCAGAGCAAACACAGGCATCAGTGTTCCTTGGACTGTAGATTGGCTGGAGGGGACAGCACCACAAGCAGTGAAGGAGCATGCCTGAGTTTATGAATGCAGCCCAAACCCCGTGCATGTGAATAGCGAGGATGCCGAAGGCCTACTGTAGATAATTATTACAATGTACATAGCTTTTTATTTCTTGGGAAATAATTTAATGTTTAGTAAAAGAGGATATGTTTAAAACAAAACCTGAACCACATACACACATGCACGCACATGCGTGCGTGCACACACACACATGTGCACGCTCGTACACGCCAGCCAACCAGGGACCTTGGTGAGCACTTGAATCACGCTATGGTTCCAAGTGTGTTCCAGTTGTCTGTCATATTTCAATCTCACACAGTTGTCTATAAACAGCATAGTTTATTTCCCTGTGTGTAACTGCAAGCCTTTTTTTTATATATATATAATTTCTATGATGGAGCAGAAAAAGATATGAGCTGGAGAGACTATGAGCCTGCCATGAATATTTTAATGATGTTTATCATCTATTCACCTCTGTCACTATTGTCCACTTCTGAGAAGGATCTTGGCATCCATTAAGGAAAATGAGGAAAACGAACAAGGAAAATTATTGCTATCTCAGCGTGGGCAAATATCAGTGTGCTGCAGTCCCTAGTGCAACCCCAACTCAACGGTGGGTCAGGTTGCAGCAGCTTTATTCCCAGTGAGAACTCATGCTTTTAGTAGTTAAGCTGGTGAAGTAAAGCGCTATTCAGGATGTGTAAAAGTAATAAATTTTGGCTGAACATGATGCATGCAATTAGGGACTGCTTTTTGGAGAGGGGGATGCAAGGTCAGACCTGCTTAACTGAACTAGGAAAGGTCTTAGGAGTGCTCCAGAATGGCTACTTCCAATTTTGTATGACAAAAAATGGAAATGACATCAGAGTAATTTCTGCATGGTGGGTTGGTGCTTTCTGATTAGAACAGGGAGGTTAATCATAGAATCACTAAGGTTGGAAAGGACCTCCGAGGTCATCAAGTCCAACTGTCAACCTAACACCACCATGCCTAAAAAGTTCTTTAGGAATCTAGCACACTGAGTTGAGGATAGCCCTTAGGAGAGGTGGAGCTTCAGAGCAGGAGGTTGACTTAGTGGTAAGTTACTTTTATCCATTTTTCTTGAGTTGATGATGTTAACACTGGACCTTACTCTGCAGAGTATTGAGTTATAAGGCCCAGCAGGAGTGGAAGGAAGATTGGAGACAGATTTGGGAAGATGTTCTAGTGCTTGTGTGGTAACAGGAGGCAGAAAAGAGGCCATGTGACAATATTTGTTACCATTTTTTAGGATTTGGGTACAGGACTCTACATCAAATTTAATATATGTGGACTGAAGTGAGGAGATCGCTAGAATTTAGGTGTTACTTGCTACCTCTTTGCATTGCATCATGCCAGCTGGCGAACAAATCAATCTCATCTACACGTGTTCCCTCTGTTAATGGGCTGGAATGTCTTTCAGAGGTTATAATCCTGATGGGTCTGCAGGCAGAGAGAAAAGTGGTAAAAGACAGTTTTGCAGAAAAACAGTAGTAATATTTAAAGATTAAAATTGCTAAACCAAAATGTAGGGAAATACTGTTTTGTGTGAAGTACTAAAGCTAAATATTCGTAATTATTATTCTCCATTTCCGTCAGGCTTGTGGGCCTTTACTGTTGACTTAAAAATAATTCTCTCCTGTTTCCTCCCTCACTTTTCTGCTCTAGTCCCTAATATAAGCTGGAGAGTGATGGCTCTGTTATTCTATTTAACCTTGAGTTTCCATCCATCACATGTGCATAAACTGTTGCATTACTGTCTCTGTTCTACTGAAACACCAAAGTAGTTCACAGTAATGGCCCAGTCTGGTAATAATACTGTTAGCACAAGGCCATAGCTTCCCATTCAGGTACAGGTGGGAGGGGTGTACATAAACAATGGTCCTGTGGGCCTTGAGCTAAACTGTGGGCTGATCTCAGTCTCTGCTCATCGTGAGGGACTGCTTTTGTGAGCTGCTGCAGAGGGCTGAATGTGAAATACCCAGTTTTCTGTATTAATTTTTTCTTTTATAAACCAGGAAATTAAGTGAAAGTGTTCATTGTTGTTTGGAGTTTTCTACCTTTTTTTACAGGATTGATGTCATGTTGATTTAAAAAGGCAGGCAAGGGATTACAGTTTTCACAGTTTCTTTTCACAATTTTTTACAATTTTTGTATGTTTTTTTTTCCTTTAAACTCTTAAAGATGGTTGTTAAATATCTTAGATGGGAGGAAACAAGGAGGAAAAATTGGGAATAAGTTCCTGGAAAAAAGGGAAACATTTTCCCTTCTCAAAAAGAAATTTAATCTCAGTGAACGCTGAGAAGTTTACGAATGATACAGTTATTTTTTTGAGAAATATCTGTCCAGAAAGCCATTTTCAGTCAATCCAAAATTATCCTGCAGGCACTACAAAACAAATAAACAAACAAACAAAAAATCCATGGAGCCAAAATTAAATGTCAAAAAAACCTTGCATGATTCTTGAGTTAGCTCAGACTTTGTGTTCAGCGAGATTTAGTGGGTATCGCTACCTCTCAGGGTAGTTTGTCATGGTATTGTCACATCTGGGAGGAGCCCCCTTAGCATGTAGGACCATGTTTGCCAGATTGTACCTGCCGTGTTAGAACACAACCATGGCTGATAGCAGCTGGGAAAAAACTTGTGTTAATGGCTGAAAGCTGCTCCTTTAGGACACTACAAGGATAACTGCTGCATCTCAGTGGTCCCCAAGGCTCTATCTATCCGTGGGACCTCTGTCAGGTTTGGATTGGGGAAGCAGCACTCTCGGTCTTTTTTGGAAGGTACTGAGCTGTGGCATTAGCACAGACTGGCCGCTTGTATATCTCGTGCTGGGAAATATCAACTCGGGGATGTCATCAAGGTTTTTTCCCTTGCAAGTTTTACCCCTGAGGAAAATGGAAATCCTTGAAACTGTAGATTATTATTTACCTGAGTAAGGAGGGAAAGAGCTACTGCCGTGAGTAGAACAGAAATAGCTCCCACACTGTAGTTATGTATAAAAAGGAAAAGAAAGAGGGAAACAGAGAGCAAGAGACTGGGTCAATGCCCTCTATCACTGCCAGCCTTTTCCCCGTGATGGAATCTACTGTATTAGCTGTAACTTAGGAATAATGCATGAGACCGGGAGACTAGATGCAGCTTTTGGCTCTCTGTGGCCATCAATCTGATGTAAACACCCAACAGATGCTCTATTTAGTTTAACCTGCTTGAGAACCCCAACACTAAGCCTGGAAGGGTCGGAGATGAGGCTGCAGTGACTGGGGAATGCAGAGTTTTTCAGTTACAGTTGCCATCAATAAGTGCATGTGCAGGAGAGTGTGTGTTTTCTTCTGGACTAAGCTTTGGTTTCAGGGATGTGCCAAGATGTCCTGTTCTCCTCCCTTTTCCTTCAATCAGTTCCCCACACATTCCAGGTCTGACAAACCAAACCAGAATCCTCACATGCCTTCTGATTGTGTCGGACAGTGCATTAAACCCAAACAACCACTACCGTGGTTTTAAAGGATTAAATGAGGCAGACAATTGCAATACCTGTATTAAACACAGTAATACAAATGCATGAGTCATATATATATACATATATATATATACTGTTCTTGGTTTTATTGTTCCATTTGAATATTTCTACTGTAAAAAAGGCAGTGGTTTTGAAATTGTTGAAAATAAATGTATTTTTGTACATCAGAGTTACCCCTGGCTGCTCTTTCAGTCCTTGTTCTTCTCAAATTTCTGTTTGGTGAAATCTGCGCTGTTGTCACTGAATTTTCCTTGTCGTGTCTAGCCCTCCAAACCTATCTGTCATTCAGGGTCAAGCAAAGCCATGGAGGGGGAGCAGAGAAATGTTATAAGGCAAGATTTTTAAGATAAAATCACTATCTCTCCTTCCTTTTTACTGCTTCCCTCAAAAAAAGTAAGTATCTTCTTGCATTTCTGTTCTACAGACTGATTCTCGTTGGAGGCTGGGAGGTGAATAGGAGGGGAGAAATTCCTGCTTATTCAGGAAAGACCCCATGCTCTCATTTAACAGGCCTTGGTCTGGAACAGGCTGTAGAGTGTCCATACCAGAAAAGAAAAAAAAAATAAAAGGGCAAAAAAACCGTACCGTCTTTACTCCTTGGCACAAGAGACTGTTCCAAAAGGAAAAGAGAGGAAAAGAAAGCATGGAAATGCATCTCTGGGTATGCATCAGCCATCTCCCTCCATGGGCACACATACACATCTGCCATCGCTGCCCACCTCCTTTCCTTCAGCTCTGGAGGCCACCTCTGAGAGTGATGTGTGAGAGACCTCCAGCATCACGGGAGATCTCTCAGCTTTTCAAATCTTTGGGTCTGGCCCTCTTTACAGCAATGCCAGTGTAACATTTCTGTTCATGGAATGCTGAAATACAAGTTATGGACAGACTAGCACAGATGATGAAGTTGTTATGGCTTAAAAAGCTACCACTGAGATCCAGTAATGGACTATTTGCAGAAACCTAGCTAAGTGCAGCTGCGAAGTGAAATGCAGGCACTTAAACATCAGCCCTCATCACAGTCTGGAAACATGAGCAGTGGCTTAATCTTTGCCTGAATCCAGCTGTTTTTCTGTCATGGATGGACTTACTATTCCCTTTATTAAAGGCAGTATAAACTGTAAGCATTTTTTGCTACATGATGATATTCTTATGGCTGTGCCAAATACTCCTCTGTCGGGATGTGGTGCTGCTCAGGAAAAGTACATCATAACTTCTGGAGTCAGCTCATCACTGTCTTGTTTCACTCCTCACTGTGGTGCTCAGCAGCACCTTTCTGACCCAAGGCTGCCGTGCTGGTCATGGGACATGGGTAGTGTAGGAGAGAAAAATAGTCAAAGGTGTTTTCCTTAGATTAGTGTGCTGATACTGAAAAGTTTGGCTTGGTTTGGGGTCGCTGACTACCAATGCTTTTGTCTCCTTGTGCAGGGAGAGCCTGTCATTACTTGTATAATGGGAGCACCTAGAGGGCCTGGCTGAGAACACATCCCCTCGCTCCTGCCACTGCATAAACCATGTCCGATGCCAGTGATGGAGTGCACAAGTGCAATGAGGCTTGTCTGGGGCTGGCTGCATCCTCACTCATAGGCTGCTGTGTAGGACAGAGGGGGAGGAAGGTGCATGCCTGCACCAGCCAAGCCTCTGTCTTCACACTCGGGATCTTTGGGCTGGTTTCTGCTGTAAGGCAGAATCTGAGAGGCACCTGATGGACCTTTTCTACTGTTCTGGTAGATGAGTGCCCTTCTAAAATTATCAGCCTGAAAAGGCTTATACTCACTGCTCCTGCTTGCCAGGAGTGTGCCCAGCCTTGCTGAGACAGGAAAGGAGCCTCTTCCCTTGGTTCAGTCCATGCCTTGCTGCAACCACAAATACAAGTTCTCATGCCCCAGAGAACTATTCTGAGAGGAGGCCTTGTGCTCCCGGTACCTGCCTGTAAATGCTGCTGCCCAGCTTCTAGTTCTGGGGTCAAATGAGATATTTTCCATCCAGAACTCATGGCACCACATACTTCAAGAGGGTGAGACAGTGCTTAGCTGGGTTTGCCTTCTGCCCAGGACTTCCTCTTTTCCTTGGCCCTCTCCCCAGTGAAGTACTCTGGTTATTAAGCACTATCAAAGCACCATTGCATTACTGACATATTATTGTAATACATCACTTGAGTGCTGGTCTGCTGTCATTTATCATGGTGCTACATCAGAGGACTGACAGGTGACAGGAACCCCAGACCCAGAGACAGATCACTTTTCTAAGCTTTATGGGCTGCTTTTATTCTTCAAGACAGCAAGCAAAGGCAAAGAAAGCACTGTTGGACTGCTGCCATGAACCTTTCAAAGCGTTTAAATGTATTTATCTATACCTTTTCCCTTGACCCTGAAACATTAATTAAACAAGTCTGATGATGTTTCTATGTGAGCCCATAGAGATGGGTTTGGTTTGCGTCATGGAGGAGGGAACAATTGCTCACTGTGACTTGGTTCGTGAAGTTAACATGTATGAATGTCAGCGTGTGAGCAGAAGAGAAACATTTGTCCTTGTAAAACAAAAAAAGGTTTGCTCCTGAATTTTAGATAATTTATTATTAGTAGGTCTCTTGACTATATTTTGAATGCAGTTGTGCAGGTAGAGACAGGAAAGAAGGTGGTAATTGTGGTGTTTATTGTTGGGATTTTACCCATGGTCAATACAAAAGGATTTGCTTCATCATTGTTTTATGCTAATTCTACCTGTGCAGGTCCACTGACATCAGTGAAGTTAATCTTGATTTACACCAGTCTGAGCTCTCACATTAAGAGAACTTACATGCCTGCTTCAAGGACAGAATAAATCCTTTTTAATGACTTATTGTGAATGTCAAACAGTTTTCAGGCCAAAATTTAGGGGAGATTGTAATACTAATAATAATTAAAAAACACAGATGGGGACATAGTGGGGAAGGAGGAGGGGGGTGTTTATTAAATGAAACAGAAATGTTATGATGATGTGTGCTTTTAAAAAAAAATAAATCCTGTGTTGGTTACATGAACCTGGAAGACACAAAGGAGAAAAAAATCCTGGAAACCTGATGTGAAACAGAGTGAGGAAGAACGGAGATGGGCCGGGCTGTCTGAGAGACCAGTGTGCACAGTGAGAGGGACATAGATGTTGAGTCATTTAATAGTTTTAGCACAGGAAATTTCTGGAGTCTCTGGCTGGATCAACTGAATCAACAGAAGATGTAGCACATCCAGTACATATAAGATGGAGTCATCTCTCTTCCCATGTTCTGAGGCTGGGCCTTGAAGTTAAAGTTTTAAGCATCTGATTGCCTACTGAAGGCCCACCGTTAAGCACTGAGGGTCCTTGTAGAGCAGTGGTGGGTGAGTGAGGGGTCAGGCAGGCTTTGTAGGCCATTTCAGAGCTCAGCTCAGGGTTCCAGGTAATTGTTTTCAAAGAGTTGGATAGATGATGTGAAAAAGAAGTGGCTCCTGGTGCAGGATGTAGGAAAAATAGGTCTGAAGAGATGAGTGAGAAAAGGGCAGGAAGATGGGGTTACGAAATGCTGTGCAGTATTTGTCCGTTCATGGGACACCCTCTTCTTTCCTTGGAGTGTATGCTGGGTGAGGGAACGAATTAAAATAATTTTATGGGATGAGAGGCAAGGATAAGCTTTTATAGGGAGCTATTTAAATGGGCCATCAAGAAGTGACTGAGGCAATTGGCTGGGCTGAGGCAAGGGATGTAGTTACCTGTCCTTGTCTTGTTGAGATTAACATCCCCTGAAGAAACCCTCAGACAAACCAGGGACATTAGAAGAGTTTTAAGGAGGAGAAGAGGTGGTGAAAATGAGAAAAAAATCTGACAATGAAGAGAAGACAAAGTCAACCTGGGCAGCATCTCTTGTTGCCAGCTCTGGAAGGGTTTGACTGCCCTTACGGTGTCCAAACACACACAGCCCATCATTTCAGAGTGGTTCTGGGTCTCCTGAAATTCAATAAGGATGGGGAAGGATGGAGAGCCGTAACATGCCACTGGGATGCTCAGGGACAGACAGTGCTGCCAGCAAAAGGAAAAATGTTTCTGCTACCTCAAGAGCTCTGCCCCACAGCATGCACGTGTTAAAGTGTCTAAAGCTTACTGTAGGCAAGCTTGGGAGTCTAAATCCATTTGTGGCTCCAGACCTTGCTGCCTAATAATATTGCCTACACTTAGAATAAATAATCTGAGATATTGTTAGGAATACCTGTGAGACAGTGGTTTTAATCTTTTTTTAACCTTGAAATGTTCCTGTCAGTTCCACTCTACAGGCTGCTAGAGATCTGAACCATGTTATAAGATGCTGAGGGACTTTCCTCTTTGTTTTTTCTTTGTATAAAACTTCCCTTCCTTTTGTAGGTTATGCAGCAAAGTCTCAGCATAAGATTCACACACACACACATCTGCCTCCAACCATTAGACTTTGGGTCTATGTACAACATCCAATATGAACAATATTTACAGTGTGAACAATTTGTCCATTTCTAAAAGGAAAAGTCACAGAAAGGACAAACACATGCACTCCTGTGACTCTGGTGCAGAAGAGCCTGGAGATAGTTTTTGGCATCTGTGGGCACTTTCACTGTGGGTCTGTCATTAACTGCTGTAGGCCTTGGGGAACACCCGCACCCCACATGAGTACTCACACAAGTCTCACAGCCCCTACACCTTGCCAGCAGCGGAGCAGGATTTCAGAAGTGCTGCAAGTTATTTATTCGTTCAAGATATTTTCATCAGCCTCCAAACAATAACTGATCCAGAGTAGTGGGAGGGAATTGATCTCATTTATTTATTTACTTATTCCATTGATCAATTTTGGACAAAGTTGTTTTGAGAGCAAGGTGTGAAGATAATGCAAGGTTTAAGCAATTTAGGACAAACTATGCTAGGCTGAGAAGCAAGCTCCTCTATGTCAGTTCAGTGGAAGTTTTCAGGCTTAGGAACTCCCGAGTCAGACCAAGGCTGCTCCTCAAACACCCTCTATATGGTTGGTGAGGATGGAGGGCAAGCTGGAACTGAAGAAAAGACTTAGTTCCTCACTTAAATGGCTATTTGGACTTAAATCACTAACCTAAGGTCATGCATTAGTTTCTGGTTTGGACTAAGGTGGATCTCTGCATGCAGTTAAGCTTCATCATGTTTGAGTCTCAGTTTCTGGTTGTAGCTGCTGCACACCAAGATCTTCAAACTGGACTGAACCTCCCTGTCATGACTGGTAGAACATGGACCAGGGTTGAACGTGGAAGTGGGTGGAAAATACTTCAAAGGGAGACTGATGTTTCACTCTGAGCCAGAATGGTGCTAGACATTTTGAGGTTTTGGTGTTGGTTTTGTTTGGCCTTTTTTGGGTTGTTTGGTTTTTTCTTCTTTTTCGTGGTAAAACCCTGCCTCTAATTTTTAAATCAGAATTAATAGCTAGTCAGGAATGTTGGCTTCAGAAGTTATTATGTTTCAACAGATGTTCAACCAGTCAGATTATTTAATTAGCTTCATGCTCCTTAACTTCATAAATCTCTGGAAGCCGTGGCAAGGAAAAAGAAAAAGAATTAATGATGCTAGATCAATCACCTAGACCTTCTTACTACAGTCTAAAAGGTTTGGATCAAAGCGCCATTGAAAAGTTTGGGGAGCAAACAATGTGCCTGGGATATAAATCTCACGAGCACAATTTTGGAGGAAAATACCCAGGATTCTCAGCACAGCATCCTTGGGAACTGGGGAGAACCTTTGTGTGCAGGGAGCTGGTTCAGCATTGGAGAGACCCACGTACAGTCCCTAGCTCTGCCACTGATTTAAAACCCGACTTTCAGAAAATCTGCCTGTTCCTTCTCCTGTCCTACTTAAACAGTAGGAATGTTGTCTGAAGCAGAGTCCAACCATAACTACAGCCACGTATCTCCATGCACAGAAAGTTTGTGTCATGCCCACATCTATGATGATGTACAGGTGGTTACACTGGGAACTTCGGGGAGAGACGTAATGGCAATAAACAGTAGCATAAGAGCAATCATATTCTGATATTCCTCTTTCTGTTCCACTGAGTAATTGGGTTTTCACATACTTAGCTAGAATGCAACTAATTTTCTCACAACAAAACAAAAATGGAGCACCTTCTTTCCACAAAAGCATTACTGCCTCTTTGCCCTTTGGCTTATGGCTCTGTTACAGGCCTGTTTGTCTCTCCTCTGGTGCTCCAGAACCTTTCATTAGAAAGGAGACAATTAATAAATTAGTCTCTGTCAATAATCCACTTCTGCTTTATACAATTCTATGTTTTCCACCTGTACACTTCTTTTCTTTCCCAACATGGGAAAATACAACTTCTCCTCAACATCCAACCTACACCAGCCAAGCTCTTTGATGGCTTCTAGGGTCTTAGGACTCCCTCACACAAAGAAAATTAGATACATATATGTATATACACATACATATATATGAGGATTTTTCTCAGAATTACTCCAGAGAAGAGAGTCATCATTCACCATAATATTCAGGAAAAAAAGCCGCCTTTTTTCTCTCTGCTTCCCATTGACAAGGATGCCTTAGGAGACTGGCTTCCTGATTTACATACCTCTGTTACTCCCTTAACTTGGGTAGTAGTAGCAGTAGCACCCCTTCCACCACCTTTATGGGGGTTTTTTGTTTTGTTTTGTTTTGTTTTTCATTCTGAGGTGGGTGGATGAACAGATGGCCTAGGGACCTTCCAGCACATCTGTGGAGCAGCAAGGCCACCCCAGTCAATGAAGATATAAAACTAAGTGACAGTGTGGTTGCTTTGCCATACTTCATCTGAAGTACTTGGTCCTATTGCAGACAATAAGCTTAGTACTCAATGGGTATGAATCTGAACTTGAATAGTTATCCTCCCCTATTAGGATTCAAGCAATTCAGCAGGCAAATCTTTCTAAAGTATGGCAAGGACTAGCCACTGCCAGGATCCTGGACCAGCTGTCACAAGCAACTGGGCCAGTATCTCTGCATTTACTGCACTCATATGTTATGTGATTACAGGAGACACAAGTCAGTGAATCAAAGCACACAGTGACCCACTTTGTACTCCAGCATGTCTGGAAGAACAGGACTTTGTTCCCTTGTGTTGTATTTTAAAATGTGTTGCCCTCATCTTAATTTCAGAAAAATACTTTGTTGACAGACTTTTGCCCCTCCAGAGACCGACTTCAAAGGAGAGATCATTCATAGAGGAAAAACCATTCAGTAAGGGCTTATATGTAGTCTCATTGGCTCCAGTGAGCCATTTTTTTGTCTTAAATTTTCCTTCCAGCAATTTCATATAACGTGTCTTGCAATATGCCTGCCCTGCATAAACCAGATAAATCTGAGGGGACAGAAAGCTGGGCATGGCAGGAAAGGATTTGCTCCAGAAACGTCTGAAGGTCAGTTTTGACTTTCCTCTGAGCTCTGTGCAGTGGGATTTAGGTCAAGCACGGACAGTATGGTTGTCCCCCTGAGATCTACAATTAAATACTTTTTTCTCTGCATGGACTGGTAAAGCTTGCTACACAGCGTGCACCAATCATTGCTCTGGACTTCGTTATGCTGACTGCAGTAAATGGGTCTGCTGCTCCTGCGGTTAGTGCTGTGGTAGGAGCTAACATCACCTATTGAGTCTGTCTATTTTTTTGTAATCGGATACTTTCCAGTGACTGTATTACGCTTTGGTTTGTTTTCTTTTTCTCTTTTTTCTTTTTTTTTTTTTTGTGTGAACTGCTTCCTTTCATCTCCAGCACCACCACAAGCTTCTCTGCCTTGCTTACTTTTCAAATGGCATCATATCCCTGCTCAGAAATTCCCACCTGTGCAGCCAGTTTAGTGGGGAAGTGAAATTCACTCACAATTGTTAATTCAAAAGTATGAAAGAGGAGAAATCTGGGTGTTAGAGAACGGCTGTCTTTTGCATGTTTGCATGACTGTTAGAAAATTTAAGTTCAAAAAAGCTCCAGGCAATGCGACCTCCCTCCTACTGAGGGTTAAAAACTATCACCTGCTGCATCTGCCTGCAGCCCAGTGACAACTTTTTGCTGAAAGCATCTTTCTCAAGCCAGGCTTTGGTGCAACCTGTGAAGAAATGGGCAGGACTCTCAGCTAATAATCCATTTATCTTGTTTTCTCCTCCCATCCTGTAAGAAAACAAAGAAATTATTTTTTGTGCTTGTTGCTTTTGTTGTCTCTCTTTAGAAACTATGCTACCATTATGTATGTTTTTCTCATTATTTTTCAGCTGGGACAGAATTAAGAATGAAACTACAAAGGAGGAAAATGTTTATAACAACAGCTACGTTTTTTATGTGATGAGAAATACCTCCCAGGTAAAAGGAGACATTCCTCTTGGATAAATTCCACATTTTCTGCAGAGCGTGAACAGGTAGGCTGAGGTTTTGCACGGTAACCTATCATTAGCACTGTTATTACTGCCAGTAACCAAACAATCTTCTGTTTTCTAGCAGTTAGAAAGAAACCATAAAAATATCTCTGAGTGTAATCAGGAAGGCTTCTTTTAGAAGCTCTTCTTTTAGAACTCCAATGTTCTTTAAAAATATAGGGTTTTTTCCTTTCCCTTTCATTTCTTTAAGTTTTTTTTTTTTTTAAAAAATGAAGTATACGACAGGGATTAAAATGAAAAAGGATCTGGAATCATTTTGACTGAGAGGAAAGAAATATTTGTACATTATTCATCGTACTCTCGGTTATTCATCAAAAGTTTCATTCTTCAACTAAAGTCTTTTCCTTATCTTAAAGCCACTGACATGAATATATATCACCAAGTTAAAAAGATTGAATTACACTTCTCCCGCTGCTGCTAAGATTCATGGAAGCTCAAAGCCCAGCCTAGTCCCTAGGTGTACTGAGCCAGTGCATTTTATGATTTTTGGAGAACAACGCTAACAGGGTTTGTCTCTTCATTGTGATACAGAGATGATTGAAAATGTGCCGCTGTATCGCTTGATAAAAGACCTTTGCCAAAAAGGAGAGCAGCTTTGTCATTTGAGAACATTACCCATGGGGCTTAAGAGACCTACTTGACAGCAAAAGCTCTAGCAGATTTTTTTCTTTTTTAAAGCAGTACGTTCTCCATTGCTGCTGTTCAGCAACTTGAACAAGAGAAAAGTAGGAACTGAGATGTGATCCATAAAATCTGCTTTGAGTGTTGTGTTGCCCCATCAGTACTGGGGGAACAAGTGGCATTTTCTTGCACCTCGGTTTGTACCGCTCTGCTACACCGGCTTGTGGCTTCCTCGTGTGTTGGCTGTTCTTCAGGTGCTCAGCTTTAAAACGAGCGCAGGCATAGCCGTGTGCTGCAGCGCTCAGTGCAAGACGACTGCCCATCCTGACTGATTTAATTTTGCAAGTTCCAAGGAGATCCTTGCTGCCACAGGAACAGTTGGAGTGCAAAGAAAGGTCGTTTAAAGTGAGTTTGGTGTGTCTAACGTGTTAGGTCCTGCACAGGGAGCCAGGTCAGTCGCGTGAGCATGGCAGCGCTGCGGCAGACAGGCTGAGTTGGCTGAGGTACAGGATATGACGCAGCCTTGCTGTGGGCAGTCTCAGCGGCCACCCCTGCCTCCTTACCACACCGCAAGGAGAAAGGGCTGTCCCTGGCACTGCTGCACTGGGGCGTAAACTTGGTGGCATCAACCCCAAACTCACTGAGAAGAGAAAGTAAGAAGGGCCTGAGGGTGTCCTGAATTTCCTACTGGGTCTTGATAACGTGGGTCTTTGTTGATTTTACATTTAACACACAAGGACTTACTTTTTTCCTGATCTTTTTTAAGATGCATTAAAAGAGCCAGTGAGGTAGGTGTTAGTGTCTCTGCAAGCATCCCAGGAGCAAAGAGGCACCTCAGGGCTGCTAAAAGATGCTGTGACCTTCAGCAGGGTGGAGCTCAATGAAGAAAAATTTCCTTGCTCCTCATAGCCTATGAAGTGCGAATTCGGTTTCATGATGTGGACTTTAACTCTTAAACAGAGATAACTTTTTCACCAATTTTGGCATGTGTTTCTGGATCCACAGTTACCAGATAGTATGTAGTATCAAATAACAGCAACAACAGCAGCAATGCAATAATTTTGTCTAATGATATTAAATGCTATTGTACAACTATTTGTTCTGATGATAGCATTTCAGACCTAGGGCTATCATCAGGCATTCCACTGCAGGATCGGTGTGTTTTACACAAATGCACAGAGCAGTCCTCAGCCAACTGTAGCTCCTCAACCACTCTCCTGTAGTGACCCACAAGTGCATTTTTCTGCCTGTGCAAGTGGTTGCGCACTCACAAATCCGTGTTTTGCTCCATAACAAGGACAGTGTTAGACGATCTGCACTGAGCTGTACATCATTCTGCAACAACACGCCTTTGATGGGAAAATGGACTGCTGCAATTTGAGCAGGGCAAAGCTCTGACTTGCCAAGGGCATCTGGTGATAACTTAAACTGAGGGGAGCTTGAGAGAGAAGAACTGTAATTAAAATCCCCATGGAAGTTCAGGAAAACTGGATAAAATGATGATAAACTGGCCCAGAAAAAAAAAATAAAAAATGACACAGTTGTTGTCATTTCAGATTAAATGGATCCAATTTAGTGTGTTGATGGTGACAAATGTATTTTTAGAAAACAGAAAGAGCCTTTATATATATATCTTTCTTGTCCTTGGTAGTTTAGCAAAAGCTGGTTTTGTGTTTGCCTTCTCCAAACCATAATACTTGCAAACTTTTACCCCTGTTGGTGCTGTAAAGTCCAGAAAAGAAGGCTGGGCTTTAAACTTAGCCTGCATAGCCCTTGACTTACCTGTTGCAAGAAACAGACTGTGAAAGGCCCAGTGGGAGAACACATTTGCTGTGATTTGAATACCCTTCCTTCTCCCTAAATCATGAAGTGATGCTGGGCAAAAGGTAGCTGAGGCAGCATGGTTTGCTCTCTGTCTGGTTGAGCAGCCGGGCTGAAGTAGGCCGATGACCAATTAGTGAAGGTAAATAGCACGGAGACAAACCCTCTGAGCCAGCCTGCTGCCGCAGATGAAATAAAGGGGGTTTTGGCCTGTGCCGCAAAATAAATGAGGCTGAAGTTAACCCAAGCTGTCCTACCTATGCCTTCACTATCCATATATGCTATGCCTATGCTAGTGAGTGTTATTTTTAACATCAGGGCAAAGACTACGAGGAATTTAGAGAGGCATCTGCTTTGTTTTAAGCACTGAAACCTCTTAATTTTGAACACCTGTGCAAAAGCCTAAGGAGGTTTTTGAAGTATGCATAAGAGAATACTGAAAAATCTCACTTGTGCCATCTCTGCTACCCAAAAATTTGCCAGTGGCAGTAGGTCCCTGAGGTATTAAAGAAGAAGGTCATAGTCCATCAGCAACTGAGACTGCAGGACTGGGAGGGTGGTGTAAATCAGTGCACTGCTCTGACGCCAGCCGCTCACACAGACGTGCAGAGAACTGCACTGATTTATGCCACCCCTAGACCTGACCCCTTGCAGTGCTGGTTTGACGTCTACTAGGCCAAAAACCAGGGAGGATCTCTTCAGCAGCTGCCCTTATTTTACAAGTTAACTTTTTCCTCTGCTTCCCCCTTCTGAACTCTGAAACGCTCTCTTTCCACATGAGCTGAGCTTTCTTGAAAACGATTGTTTAATGGGAACATCTGGTGTGTGAATGGAAGACTTATTCCTCCTTTTCCCTTCAGTAAACGCTCATTGCACCTTTAAAAGTTGATCTTTTTTTCCCTTCCCCAAGCAGAGAAAAAATTATGGATCATTACTTGACAGAACAGACTGTGCTCTTTAGTTACTTAACGTGTGTGGATGTAACCTGCAAGCCATGACTTAAGAGCTTTCCCATAATTAAAAGTTTTCTTCTGTAAAGTCTTAGTTTCTGATTAAAATGTAGCAGTCTTTCCTATTGTTCAATTAGTGCTAATTAGATAGTACCTGTGCACAATATTCCTGGCAATTCAATAACTACAATGTGGAATATTTCTTTTTTGTAAGGGAAAAAAAAAATCTTACTAAAAAACCCCCTCACAAAACTCCTGAGTTCATTTACTTCTGTGCTGTTTAGAACTGTGGAAAATTAAAAAACCGAAGAGTTAAGTAGGTATTAATAAAATATTATTTGCATTCATAATTCCCCTTTCCCTTCCCTTTTTGTCCTTCTTATTTGCAATGGAGGTGCTACAGAAAGATAATCTCTCCATGAGTTTTTATAATAACTGGTTTGGCGAACATCTAGTGGTGTTTGTGAATTCAAAGGCTCCATAACGTTATGTTCATGCACTCTGATATAGCATCATATTGCTATCCCTGGGTTCAAAGCGGTAGATAGTTTAGCTACGTGGGGGGCAAACTTATAGCATGAAGTGGCAGCTTGAGCTGAGAATCACGAAAGAGAACCCATTCACCACTCTTTTGGCATGATTCAATGTCAACCAGAGAGGAAATGATGCCAAAGTTTAGAAAAAGCCATCCAGACATCTCTGTGTCAGGTAGAATTACCATTTCCTGCTGTTTCGGGTCAAAACTAACAGTAAAATGATTTAAAATGGCACGACTCATCAGCCCGTGCCTCATTCACCTGTCCAGCCAACCATCTGGGAAGCATCAGCTGAATCCAAGAACTCTGCAGTTGTTCCAGTTCATTCCAATTTGTAGGTGAATACCAGCAAAGTGTATGCCCCATTTGAAACTGCCTGTAGAAGCTGATTGTATGACAAGCAGAATAGGAAACTCCAAATTAGAAACCAGAGCCTCATTTCCAGTGATTGATGTGCTGGGGCACATGCAGCTCTTGTGAGGAATCCCTACCATCCACTGACCCTATGGGCTGGAGCAAGAAGCATCTTCATAGAATCATAGAATGGTTTGGGTTGGAAGGCACCACAAGGAACATCTAGTTCCAACCCCCCGCCATGGGCAGGGACACCCTACACTAGACCAGCTTGACCAAAGCCCCATCCAGCCTGGCCTTGAACACTGCCAGGGATGGGGCCTCCACAGCTTCTCTGGGCAACCTGTACCAGTGCCTCACCACCCTGGCAGTAAAGAATTTCTTCCTAACGTCCAATCTTGCTCTACTTTTTTCCCACTCTGCATTGCCAAAAAAATCATATTTTGAATAAAGATGAGATTTATTTTTTTCTAACTTTTAAAATCTACTTGCAGTTCCCTGCAGGGGACCCCTGGGTCCCCTATAAAAGACCTTTTGGTCTTTTGGTCTCCAGTTGCCTGAGATACTCAGAAAATCTGTGCCACATCAGCTGGGACTTTCAAATGAACCCAAGTAGCACCAGGGATAGCCTACCTAGGACTGATTAAAATATATCGTCCTGGTAAATGAGAGCTTAGCTGTGTTGAAAAACAACCCACCTCCTCTCTGTTTCTGAGGTAAAGTGTCCCTCTGTCTTCATTCCTGTCTGCCCATTTCCTCTTTCGCTCCGACTAGACACTGTTTTCTGTGTAGGCAGTTTGGTCCCACCCTTCTTCCCCTGTGCTGCTTCTCTTTTAAAAATGGAAACATTCAGCTGTTTGTCAGAAGCCTGCTGTTTTCCTAACATTTTACTCTCAGCCTTGTGACACTGGCAATTTGGATCGTTTTGCTCTAAGCATATTTCATTATGCAATTACAGTATCAGGACTGTGTCAGGTGAGTTACGCGAATGACGCTTTGAATGCCTCTTTGGGGTTTTTGTCTGTGTGTGGTGGGGTTTTGGTTTGCTTTATCGAGCTTCAGTCTCAGAAATAATAGACCGCTCATTTATTCTCTAGGTTTAACAAGCTCCATGGTAACTATCAGAAGCTGCAGTTATGTGGTGTTACACACCTTCCTTCACTATTTGAACTCCTTCTTTTGAATTTGTCATGGAAATTGGCCTGATGAGTTAGGTGCAGATAAAAGGTGGCCAGAGGGGACAAAAGCCAGGGCTACCACTGTTTGTTGTGGCCAGAAACTTATCTTCAGTTTGATTTACTGACACCTGCATTTGAAGTAACAGGACTTAATGACAAGAGCGAGGCTGAGATGCTGGAGTTTTCTCCAGAAACAGAAGAGATAGGGAGGGGTGTTCTGACCATCAATACTGGAATTAGTGTTCTCCCAGGCTATCCAAACCAGGATTATTGTCCTCAATTATGTTCAGTCAAGAGCTTGGAGCAAAGAGAAATGGTCTGGTTTTAGCAGAAGTTTTCTAATAAAAAGGAACAAATGGCTGTAGGATGGCTGGTATCCCTCTTGGTCTCTTCTTGCAGTTTTCCCATCCCTCTGGGCAGAGCTTTATCTTTGTAGACATGAACATTTAGCTGGGGGTGGGTGGGTGGGA
>VWZZ01006565.1:230839-369483 GCA_013399095.1 Psophia crepitans | reverse complement strand
AGTCAAAACCAAAAATCCATGCCCAAACTCTTCACCACTCAATGATTTATTTCTCCAAGTGACTTGTGTACTCTATCTGTGAAGCCACTCTCTACAGACAGGCTTCTGTTTTGCTGTTTCGCCTTAAGGTGCTATTAACTATGTAAACAACTTCAAAACAAAGAGCCTGGGCCATTTCATTAGGGGAAACCATCTCTGCTTCCAAAGGCCTCCTGGGAAACAGGAGGAGTTCATTAAAGCCAGGGTGGTGTAAAAGGCTTTGTGCACATGCAGAAGTGGAACCACCATGAAACATTAATGACCTCAATGCATTAGCAAATCTTAAACTAGAGTAGAATTATGCTGTCTCTGGGGACCTGAGTGCACCTCCTTGGATTTTACTTTTTTAATGCTAGGGAAAATGTAGGCTTCAAATTTTAATGTGAAGAGCAAAACACTTCGGTGGTGTGAACCGAAGGCTGCAATCAAGTTGGCCCTAGGCCAGTGAAATGTAGAAAGTAAACATCCTAATTGTCAGCTGCTGCCTTTGCTCCAGTCAGTGATATTGCCAAGATATAGTCTGCTTAATCCATATTGCCAAATAAAGGCTCGCTTGACTTCTTTTCCTTTTCATTCTCCATGAACAGAATCCACTGCTGAATCACTTTTCTTGCTTTGATAAGTAGCTATATGTCTTGCCATTTATAAAGCACTGAAGACACATTTGGCAATGTTACGTCAACAGCAGGCAACTGTTCAGGGCAGTATTGATCCCAATGGAAATTACTGTGTAGGTCTCTGCTGTGAGTTATGATCCCTACTAAAGTTGGGTGACATTTCTCCAAGGAATACTTGGTTCAGCAATGGCAGAAAAAGCACAATTTCAAATGCAATGAAACCCTGCAGCACAATTTATGCTGAAATCTGCAAACATTAACAGCTCCGAGAACAGTATATATCCTTCTACTTCAAGAAATTTAGTTTAGAAATGATGGCTCAAGTTTGTTTAAAAGTTGCTATCGAAGAGAGGAGAACAAGTCTTTGATGAGAGGTGGTGTCTTCAGCAATTTTTGAGTTCTTTTGTCTTTCCCTCCTCTTCTATCACAGGCTGCAAGAAAAATGTCTCACATGGATGACAAACCTTTCAAGACTGGAGGATGGTGGGAAGCTAGGAAATGTGCTTGTAATATGGAGTATTTGGGAAGAAGGCATATATACAGTACACTGAGTCTCATCCTGGGAATTGTGTGTGTTACTGGAAGGCAGGAATGGTCATCTGAGGCCAAAATATGGGACCACCTATCCCACAGCCCTCCTTTCCAGTCATGGCCATAAGCAGACACTTACAGAAGAGAAGGAACAAGGCAAGTCTGAGAGGTACTTCCTTCCTAGTGCTCTGTCTGGCTCCAACTATTATTAGCTTGGGACTATCTGAGTCTGATGGGGTTTTTGTAACTTGTAACCCCAAAAGAATCTCTTTTCTGAGAGAGTGAGGAATCCCAGCAAGCATGGTATATGTGTATGGGGAAGGAATTGGAGGGAGTATCTTTACACTGGCAATCATTCTGAGCTCTAGTTTAATTTTACATCTTTGTCCAGATCCAATATTAAGAACAAACATTTCCCCTCCCCCAAAAAAAAACCAAACCTGGCATAGAGGAAATTAAAGTTTCCACGGAAAGTGCATTTTTAATTTTTAATTTACTTTTTTTTTTTTAAAATAATGGAATTTTCAGTTTTTCCATGTTTGTAGACACATGCTGTGGTACATTTCCTGTTTGTCTGAAGGACAAGTTCTTCTGGTATAAGGCAAGGCTTTTATTCTGGTTTTAAACTTTAATGTTGGTTAAAAAATAATAATGCATCTTTCTGGCATGGTTATGGTGGTAAATATTTAAAGGAATTGCATAAACCTGTCCTGTATCAGAGGCAAGAGTTTGGGAAGGATGCTGCCAAATTTGGAAAGGGAACACATTCTTTTTGAAGCAGATCAAACATCAGTCCATACTCCTCTGCCTTTCCCCAGCACAAATTCTGCAGAGCAGGGGATACTTCTCTTCACAGTCAATGGAGGAGCTAGGCATCTCTGCCGTAAAGAAGCATCAAACAGAGCAGTGTAATTTTCTTTATGATCTGTGCATGCCTGGTGCATTGATTTTTCCATGGTAGAAAGCAGAGCAAACTCTCTCTTCAATGGAAAACTCAAGAAGATATTGTGTAAAACTGAATGATTGTTAAAGAAATGACAGCTTTTATCTGTTCTTGATTCTAGCTGAGACAAACTGTACGGTAACATGCTCAGTCCAAGCCTGCCAGCATGTATCCTATCAACCTGTGGGTGATTCACCTAGATTGGAAGTTGTCCAGGGGGTTGTTTTTGGAAGACTGGTATCACATGCAGCTCGTGGTGCTGTTAACAAAATCTAACTTAGGACAGCCTTAGAATAGTGGGGACACATTGGTTCTTGGATGTCCTGGTGGTGCAAACACATGCTGTCCTTTAAGCTCTCTCGAGTCCTAACGCCATCAGCTGGTATAGGCAGAGCTGTAGTTACCCAGCTGGATGTCCGTTTTACAACCTTCTCCCAGGAGCTCGCAGGGAAACATATCTTTGACTGAATGTAGTAATCTACTCAGGTTTCAAAACTGGAGTCTTGACAGTCTCTGTGTTTTAATTCTAACCAAGGAAATAAATATCTAAGCTTTGTTTATATTTTTGAATAATGAGAGGTTTTTTACTGCTAAGTTGAAAAGGACTGGAGGGAAAACTGGGAGGTTTGTCACTAACTGAGACTCCATACCAGTGCCTGGGCCATAGCACCAAGCTACTCTTAAAGAGAGCAAGTAGTTGGTATTTTCAAAGAGACTTAGTCTTACTGCTTGCGCAAATCACAGAGCAAGGAAGACAAAAAGTTCACATGTATCAGTCCTGGCTCTCTCTGTACCCTTCACTCATAGGGCTGTAGAATCTACTCCAGGAACAGGCCTTGTCCTTCTGTGCTAAGTGGTGGACACCACAAAGTTGCCGCTTGTTGTAAGAGCTTTCATCAACACCAGCTTGCAGCTTCATGTGACCAAGTCTAGAAAGTTGCCAAGGACAGAGACTCACCAGCTCTGGTGAATTATTCCTGTTCTGCAGCAGCCTCCTTGTGAAGAAATTTGCCTGCTGTCCCACCTGAACAAGCTGAAATCTGTGGCCAATGGCCCTTGTTTTACTAAAAGAAGCAGCTCTAGGGATCCTGGCTAGGCTTCCTTAAAGGATTTGTGTCAAATACAGAACATTATTTGTAGATCAGGTGCATTTTATTGGATTAGAGCATGTGAGTCATTCCCAGCTAGATCTGTGAGCACATCCTTGCCAGTCCACCCTTCCTGTACACCATTAGTACAATGCACAACACAGCAGTTAGTGCCGTACCGCAAATGATTTTTAGTGGAGGAAAAAATCTGAGAGAAAGGAAAATCAAATATAAATCAGGTTGCTCTATTGTAAGTATTGTGTTTGTAGCCCCGCTGCCTCCCTCCCTCCTGTCCCCAATTAATTGCATGGCCAGGCTGTGAAGGTAGCAAGAATATTAAAAATACCCGGGTGACAGACTTGTCACCAGAGCAGCTGCCATGCTTGCCCAAAGTTGAGGGAGGGACACTAATTAAATGGTCTTGCCTTGCACATGGAGGATGATGCTGTTACTGAGCAGAGAATCAATCTCATCAATTCCCATAGAAGGAGGGAGAATTGAGAAAGACAAGGCAAGTGAATGGCAGCTGGTGGAGGGCAAGCAAGTAGCATTTTCCTGTTACAGAGCCTAACAGGGATTGGTTTATGGATCTCTCATTCATTTCACGTTTGGCACCTTTCATCTGAAATCTGGAGACCACAGGCAGCACACAAACTAAACTTGGCAACCTCTTATTCAAAGCTGCTTCTGAATGGCCACAGTGCCAGCTTTGCCAAACACAGGCACTCCTCACCCTCCCATCCCCAGGATCCTTCCCTCGTTTGTGCTAATTCTTTTTCTTGCTCCCATTATGCAGCTTTGCCTGCCATAATGAGAGAGGCCTGCTCATTAGCACCTGAGCCTTTGAATGCCTTTCTGAGGTGACCACTGCACAAGATTATTAGCAAGACGAAAATAAAAAATACTAATCCCGGCAAAACAACAGCCCCACTTCCAAACAAATCATGAGGCTGTGTTTTCCAGTTGCTATCTTGTACAGGGAGATGATCTGGAGACTCATGAACAGATGTGGCAGTCCTACCACTACCAGCTGAACTAGTCATACGTCTTGTGTCACCCCTATAGCCCTGAAATGCAAGGCAAGAATTGCACCCGTTGAAAGAATGAGTCAGTTGTGAATCTCACATCTTGCCAGGATCACAGCCACAGCCAAAATTTGAAAGAGTTTTGGGGAAACACTAGTTCCAACACATAATGGCAATTTGATTTGATTTGTGAAGCTGGCCAAGTGAAATTTTACTGAATATATTTTTTTTTCTTCAGGTTCATATAAAAGCCATTGCAACCCAACCTTATCATCAAGGCATTTGGCTTGTAAATTTAAATTACAACAAAACACCGCCAAAGAACAACTTCTATAAATATGTACCTTGGCTTCTTGATTTTCTCAAAAGCCTTCATTCTTCAGAAAGCCTGAGAAAGAAGAAAATAGTCACCATCCTGTGCCAAGAAGATTAATAGGGTTTTTTTTTTACAGATTCACAGACTGATAGGGGTTAGAAGGGATCTCTTGAAATCACCTAGTCCAATCCGCCTGCTAAAGCAGGAACTAGTGACAGGACAAGGGGGAACGGCTGCAAGTTGTGCCAGGGGAGGTTCAGGTTGGAGATGAGGAGAAATTTCTTCTCTGAAAGGATGGTCGGGCATTGGAACGGGTTGCCCAGGGAGGTGGTGGAGTCACCGTCCCTGTGGGTATTTAAGGAAAGGTTAGATGCATTACTGAAGGACATGGTTTAGTGGGTAATAGGTGGGGGGGGGTCGGTTGGACTGGATGATCCTTGAGGTCTCTTCCAACCTTAATGATTCTATTCTATTCTATGCTATGCTATGCTATGCTATGCTATTCTATGCTATTCTATCACCTAGAGCAGATTGCACAGGATAATATCCAGGCAGCTTTTGAATATCTCCAGAGAAGGAGATTCCACCACCTCTCTGGGCAGCCTGTCCCACTGCTCTGTTACCCTCAAAATAAAGAAATTTTTTCTCATATTCACATGGAACTTGCTGTGTTCCAATTTATGCAGTTGCCCCTTGTCCTGTCACTGGGCACCACTGAAAAGAGTCTGGCCCCATCCTCTTAACACAGAGAACTGGGACCCAAAACCAGGCACTGGATAGTGTCACTGGGCATTTCACAGTGATATATCGAAACACTTAAAAGGGAGATACTTGGTCTAGAAGTGGGATCTACCCTTTCTTTGCCCAGTATTTTCAAGATGTGGAAACAAAGACTACCAGCAACTTTCCCAGCAGCACACACATTATACACATCTCTCTGCTTGACAGCAGATCTAAGTCCATATCTTCAGAACTCCCCTGATTTAACATCAAGTGCATTTTCCTTTCCTTTGCAGTCAGAAAAAGTCCACAATAATTTGGAATAGCTCATTCTGCTCTTAGCAAGGATATGAAAATGCCCGTGTTCAGAGTTTCCATTCTGGTGTTTTGCTTTTTCTGAAACCAGACCGTGCTTTTGTTAGTTCTTCTTTTTTTTTAAAAAAAAAAAAAAAGAACAACAACCCAAAATGTAATTTAATTACTAATAGCACTGTGATTAAATTTGGCCTTTTGCTTTCCTTCACAGTCAACCTCCTCAATTCCATCTCCCCGACGCCTCTCTCCGTAGTATCGATTCAGTATTGTTAACCTTTCTTTATTACTTGTTTATGTTCCCCCATCAGTTTAAAAACATCAATAAGAGGCTTTTTAAAAAGGACAGGAGCAACAAATAGAGAGACATTGAGGAAAGGTCAGGGATGCAGAAGGAGGCAGTGCCTGCTTCGTGGAAGGAGCAAACAGACAGTACAGAAAGGTTAGTGGTCCTGCTGCTGAAGTGAGTGAAGGTTTTGTTTATTCTACAGAAATGCCTGGCACTGGTGCAGTTTTCCCAGCAGACACAAATGTCTGTTCTGCCCAGTCTTAACTTGGGACTACTGGGAAGGACTGGATCTAGCCTCAGTAATGGGGCTGAGAGGGTCTGCAGGATCTTTCCCTTCAGGGACTGGGAAGCTTTAGGTGTGTTTGGGTGTTTCTACTTTCTGCTTGAGTGTAAACCCAATCTGAGGGCACTAACTGCGCTGCACAGGGCTGTGCTGGGTGGAGATGTGTTAGCTGGCTGTGACAAGGAAGCAAAGCAACTGCATTAGTGTGTGACTGAACGCATTCAGCCGTCAGCAGTTATATTCTCAGGCCAAGCACCTTCCAGGAGTCCAAGATAGCTTTCTCTGTTTGGGTCTCTGCTGAACTAGGAAAGCACCCGGCTTGGGAGAGCTGGCTCAGGGTCCTCTGCCTCCTCCTCCTTGTCTTGGGACATAAAGATGTGCTTTGAACAACTTAGAGTTCACTGCTGGATCAAATCCTGTCTGCAGTGATGCTAGTCTCTTTGCTTTCAGTGAGTTCAGACGAGATGTAAATCTTGCTCTAGGGTCTCCACCAAGGGGAGAATCCCATTAAGGGTTTTCCATTCCTGGCTCCCCAGAGAGAGCTCACATCCACTGGGGAGTAGGTGGCTCGTGTGGTGGAGCAGGGGAGAGACACCTCATCCAACCTCAAACCTTTGAAGCCTTCAAGATTCCTGGCACATAAAAGGTAACTGCATCTCACTGCTTGCTCTAGTGCTACCACTGCAACCACCAGACAAGGATCACTATGAGGAGGGATCATACCTGTACTGCTTATTATGAATGCCTGGCTAAATGAACCCTGCTGACATAATATGTGTGCTCTATCACAGCTTTAAATGCAAATGCAGCTTCTACAAGCTTTGCTGGGCCATAAAACATGCTGTGAGAAAGCAAGAAGTAGGTGAGTGGTGACTAATTCAGCAGTGGGCTGTGCCCAGCTTACTGAGCATGTCAGTGAGTAGGGGGAACTGAAGGTCCCTGAAGGGCAGTAAGGGTTTCGGACACATAAAGGTGCTTCAGCATTTGCGCTGTGAGAGGCATTATTTATTCTCATATCAAAAGGTGGATTGAGGAAAGAGACTGGCAATTATACAAGATCATGTATGAACTGTGATGCAGAGCTCAGTGCTTGGGACAACTGATGTTAAGGTAATTTTGAGGGTTTGTATTCATGGAATCATAGACTCATAGAATCATGTAGGTTTGAAAAGACCTCTAAGATCATCCAGTCCAACCATTATTTATTGACCATCCATGTCACGAAACTCTTAGTTCAACTCCTGACAGAAGTCTAAGCAGATACTTGCTTTGGTCAATAGTTAAGTCTGCAGTGGAGCATGCCTATGACCCAGTCTTTCCAAAAACATGACTAGACTTTACCCATACATGCATATCCTGAGCATAGGAAGCCAGTCTCCTGCTTTTGAATCTTACCCTTCTTGTCCATGATCCACACATTGTGTCTCTGCTTAGATAAAAAGATAAAGTGATTCTGCGAATGGCTCTGCATGTGGGTGAGGAACAAACCTGGGATGGTAGTGATATGGATTTTGAAGGAGAAAACCGCTGAAAAGTGATATTCATGTCTCTTGGGCTGCTGAGAAAGCTCTTCAGAGTTGGCTTTAAATGTCTGTGGGGACATACCTTGTAGGGGGTGTCAAACATCTGCAAAGAACCAAAATTACAGAGGGAACTCTATAGTAGGTGTTTTCGGTTCTCAGCAGGAGTGAAAGAAAACCCATGCTCATATGCCTGGCATGGAGTAGAGTCTTGAACTGGACTACTTGGAACCCTGGAAGTGAAACTAAGCATCTTACTCCTCTGTATTCAAGAATGAAGCCTGGTTTCAGATTTTTCCCATCTCCAGAAACTCTGTCTTGTGCTTCAGAAGGTTTTCCCAATGAAACCGTGAGAATGGTCCTTCTTTTGCAGTTCAGTACAAGCACAGTGCTGGAAATACTATTCAACATGGAGATCTCCATTCCATACTTTCAGAGGGTTTTGTTAAAAGAAGAAACAAACCCCATCTTAGTTATTAAAGATACATTTCTCTTGACCTTTTAAGAACAGACGTAATTACATATGACATATATCTCTTCAACTCAGAAAGCTGTATAAATAATACATCTTTACTATTAATTCTGAGAGGCAACATTGTGGTTGGAGGGTTCTTGAAGTTTTACTTTGAAACACAAAGATGATCAGCTAGCGTCCTTCAACATAATTTCCAGTACTGGCAGGTAAACCACCCCCTCCCCCCACCAGCAACCCAGAAATAAAGCAACATCTTTGCTCCTTACGATAGGTGCAATGCGGTGAGGATATTGGATTCTTATTTTGCTTCTTCAACTAGAATGATGTCTGCAGATGAATATTGTACATTCTCTCACACAATAATGTTAATTACTTACTGTGAAAATTTACCGGACAACAATTTTCACTAAAACTTTGTGAACAGATATTTCCTCCCATTTTACTCTTCGATCTTAAAATGAGATCTTTACTAAGCACAGTATGGCTATTTGTGAAGAAAGAGTGAGTATTTTTATTAGGTCGCACAAAGGGATTTAATTTTTCTGAGAGGTACTTTCCCATCTACAAAGAACATGTCTTGGCTTGGACTATTCAGTTGCCTCATGAGTTCAATGGTTTTGACATTTAGCGCCTTAGACAATGATTTAGACATTTAGCTGCGTTTTTAATTTAGTGTGAGAATAATGTTGATAACACACTCATGTTTTCATTGTTGCTAAGTTGTGCTTACACTAAGGCAAGGACTTTTCAGCTGCTCGTACTGCTCTGCCAGCGAGGAGGCTGAGAGAGCACAAGAAACCAGGAAGGGACACAGCTGGGACAGCTGACCCAAACTGATCAAAGGGATATTCCATACCATATGACATCACGTGCAGTACATAAACTAGGGGAGTTGACTGGCAGGGAAAGGGTTGTTTGGAATTGCCTGGGCATCAGTCAGTGGATGGCAAGCAATTACATTGTGCATCACTTGGTTTGCATACTATTAATATTACTGTTATTAATATTAGTATTAATAATATGCTCCTTTTCTGTCCTATTAAACTCTCTTTATCTTAACCCATGAGTTTTACTTTCTTTTTTCTGATTCTCTCTCCCATCCTACTGCAGGCGGGAGGGTTAGCAAATGGCTGTGTGATGTTTAGCTGCCTGCTGGGTCAAACCACAACAGAAGCTTACCATCCCAAGAACCATATTTTTGAGTAAGATTTCTGGTGTGTCCTGATTCCAGGTATGACACAGGAAGAGAGGAACTTTGTGTCTTCTAGTCTCTCTGAAGACTTGCAGTGCACTTACAAAACCTCAAGACTCTGAAGTCTACAACTTCTTTTCCACCTAAGTAACAGTTGGGAGAAACAGTGGCTTAGCTGTCACAGAGGCAGAGATGATACTCTTCTGCTCTTCATCAGCAGAAGATATACTTGCAAATCACACTGCTAGGTGATAAAAGGATGGAAAGCTAATAAAAGAGAGTAGCCTGTGTGAGTCCATCTCAGAGAAACTACAACTGCAGCCTTGCCTCCTTAGTTAGGTACCTTTTTTCATTTGGAGACTGTGCAGTTGCAGGGTGAAGTCAGCATTACCCCTGCTATGGGATTTGTAGATAAAACTGCTCAGGAACTTTTTCTCTGTGCACGATTGAAGAACATAGTCACACTTTCACGGTGACCAAGTTTACAAATGAAAATGAAAAGAGGGAGGGTAGTTCCTGGGCCATGTGATAAGGGGATGACCTTGCGATAAATTGCTTGATTCAACATAGGATCTGGGTCACAGTCTCTGTCTTTTGTTGTCATTACGTGGTTTCAGGAATTGGAGTTAAATGAGAGACAAAGAAAATGTTTTCTCTGGAAAAAGTTGGAGCCAAACTATCTTACCAACATTATGTCAGGAACACAAGTTAAATCCTCTCTGGTGTGGATTTGTCTTACCCAAGTCAAGATATTTATCTCTTGTTTTACCCTGGTTACTCCTCTGCATTTTCCTGCAAACCTTGAAATAAGAGTTTTCTGCAGCAGCACACTTACCTAACCAAGAACATGGTATGTGCAAGAGAGAAGAGTTTCTACCTGAATGGCTTTTCTTGATACTTGTTGCTCTGTTATTTGGAAATGAGTTTGTCACCTAATCAGGGAATGAAAATGAAGTCTAAACCAACAATGAATGATCAGTAGAACATTTATGTCTCCTACACCCAGAGAGTTATGTGAGGATTCCAGACCTTGGTGACAGTTATTTAAGAACCGACTTATTATAATAGATAGGCAGTAAATCTTCATTTGCAAAACCAACAACAACAAAAAACCTCTCATTTTTGGCAGTTCTTAAAAACTGCAAGTGCTTAATCTCCAGGAGGAGAGTAGAATAAAGGGTTTGCTCAGAGAGACAGTGAAATAAACGCTTAAAGCCAGTGTGGGAAAACTCATTTCAACAGCAGAGAGAAATGACAGCTAAACCTTTAAAGTCCAGGGTTAACAGTGATTCACAGAGACCTAAGTATCTTCTATGTAAGGTAACTCTTTACACCAGGGAAGCCAAAACATCCTCAACAAAGTCAAGATGGGTTAACAGAGGAGATTAAGAGTTGCTGATGGTGTTATTAGGGAGGAGGTTTTTGCCTTTTTACAGTGGTTCTGCCTTTCTTAAATCCCTGGTATGGGTCATCTTTGATGTATAGGTTCAAGTTGACAAAAATATTAGAATTGTGCATATAATGATCCAGCAGAGACTATCCAGGCTTCCAGGCTATTGGAAGCAAGATGGCTCTAGGACTAGAAGCACTATCACAGAAACAGTTTCTGCCTTCATCTGAACTGACAAACTTTTTCTGTCTTCCAGACCAAACTACACTCTCTTCACTGTGCTGCATGCTCTGCAGCTGCTTGGTATTGCTATGCTGAATGTCTCTGCATTATTCTCCACTGAATGATACAAGCATCCCATAAGAAAGCCTATACCTTCAGTGAAAACCCTCCAGAAACTGCTTGTTACAACTCTGTAGCCTGCAGAACATAAAGAAAGAAAGATATTGAAGGTGAGATGGGCAACGTCTTAAGGGAAAGGATGCAGCAGTAAAGCTCATTTTTTAGAAAAGCATCAAAATAATCACTAAAAAAATCCCTAACTTCACATCAGCCTAAAATGATAAAGACTGTTTCAGTCTGCTTTGTCATTTTTTTTCCTGGCAAAAATTTCCAAATTCAGCATGAAGTAATGATGAACTGTGGCTGAAGAACATTGCTTTTAAGTAAGCAAGCAATTCACACCATAAGAAGTCCCCAGCTCTCCTGAAGAGAAGCTACAGAATACAGTTTGTAGACTGTTCTAGCAGAGAAGACTGTATTACCAACAGAAGCCAGTGTTTGAACTAACCTATATCTGGATCAGAATTCCAACTTTTAAATCAGTGCATATAAGCTTAAGAATAACAAGGCCAGACAAACTGAACTGGACAAACTGGAACACACTATCAAGGGAAATGAAGATTCACAAATGGTGCATTCTTGTGAAGGATGCCTTTGTAGAAGATGCGTTTGGTCTAAGCACATGTTTTGTGTTGGTTAATTACTTATCAATTAGTAATATCAATGAAATGTCATAGTTTTTATATTCAAATCAGCCTGAATAAATCCTTCTGATCTTGAAGAATCAATCTATGAGGAAATCACTGAGCACAAGGAGCAATATGGAAGTGCTCAGGCTCTTGGCTGTACTCTGAAGAACGGGATACTTAACCAGCTCTTGGCTTCTTAATGAAGCACTTTCACCCCCTCAAACATATATTAATGTAGCTCAGTGCAGCCTGTAAATACAGATTTTTTTTTTTTAAATCCTGTGACTGTATGTAGCACTTTCAAGAAGGGAGCCAAGTGATCCACAGTGAAGTAATTTGCCATAATTATGATTATGTACTGTTGATAATTAGTCCAACCAAAAGAAAGAAAGAAAGGAACCAAGGAATTTTTATGAAATCAATTAAGTGTAAAAGAAAAAGAGAAGATGGATAATGAGATACTCTAAATAGCAAGAGTTTCATTTATGTGAACTGTGCCGCAGGGTAGATGGAGCATTTGTGGGTGGGATGAGGATATCATATCTTGGCAGCAAACTACCTTCTTTCCTTGAAAGACCACTGATCTCAGTAACTAGAGATCAGGTTGAAGGTAAAAAGATTTGAAACATCAGGTGGGAGTTAAGAACCTTAAAGAAAATTGTTTCGTCTATCATTATACTGTAAATTAAGATAACTTCAAGATATGTGCTAGACAACATTTGAAGACAGTGAAGGCAATTGTTGACCAGAGAAATCAACTGGTGGGTACCCTTAAATTCTTCAACTGCAAGATATTTATGCATGTAACTTTTGCAAGGACACTGTAAGGGTGGTCAATACTGGAACAGGTTGCCCAAGGAGGCTGTAGAGGTTACTTCCCTGGAGATGTTCAGAACCTGACTGAACATGGCCCTGGGCAACTTGTTCTAGCTGACCTGCTTTGAAAGGGGGATTTGGACTAGTCTACACTGAGAAGCCTGGGAAAGTTATGCTAAGTTTTTTGGTAGTCAGTCAGGTAATTTACTTACAAATATATGGCATGAATGACTAAACAAACAGTAAATCTAAAAGAAAGAAAAAAATTCTAACAAAGGAGATAAACAGATTAAAAATAATTAACTCCTAATTTTTAACTATACCAACAACAATTAACTTTCCTTTCCTTTAGGTAGACACAGCTCAGCCACTTCTACCCTCTTAAACTAACCTTACATCATAGCTTACCATTTTGATTTTTACTGTATAACATGATCTGATTTAAGCTGATCTGATCTGTTGCCTGGTGGTTGTTTTTTTTCTAGCTGCTCCTTGCTTCACCAGTCTCTATAAGTCTTAGCTGTGCTTCACTCCATTTCTTGACTCACTGTATTCTCTAACTGGTTCCCTGCTTTGCTGACAGATTTTGCTTCTTCAGCTCCTAGGAGAGAATGGAGAACAATGCACAAGTCACAGCTCAGCTCACAGGAAATTAGGAAGTAGCTTTTTCTGTTCATACAGCTGCAAAATCTCCTGTTTCTCCATGTCTTGTCTCTAGCCTTTGAACCACATTGCTGGAAGCGACAGTCTGAAATTAATGGGATGCCCAAACAGAGCTAATTAACTTAAAGTTCTGTACATTACTATAAACACAAACTTCATCTACTTTACCATGTATTTTTTTATTTTTCAGGTATAACACAAAAACACAAAGCAGCCATGTTTCAGGCCTGCCCTTTCTTCCTTTCTATTCTTAATCTTTTTTTACTGCACATCCACTGCATACTCCTTTCCTTTTCTGCTGAATTTGTTCCTTCTGAAACTCATGAGGAAGACCGAGATACAGGAATTTTGCCTTCATTTGAGTCTTGGCCACATACCTTTTTGTGTGCATCTAAACCTTTGGCCAGTGGTGTCACGGTGCTGGGCAGATCCACTTCTGTCAGGACTCACTGTCCAAACCATTACGAGTGGCCAAGAAAAGACTGTAGGAGAAAAATGTAATCACAGTGAGAAATTAAAGTTTGAAATAAACTCCTCGTCTTTGCAATAATTTCTTGAGAAAGAAGCAATGCCTCATATTTAACTGTACAACTCTCAAGTGCTTTTCCTCTTAGGAAGGAATATGTAATTTTATGGATTGGTATTAGCTGGTAATCCTTGCTATAATATTTGTGTTTAAGGACAACTAGTAGCACTGTACAGTCTCTATGTGTACACACAGTAAAACAAAGTCCCTCTCTCAAACAGCATACTGTTTAAATTGACAAGCCAGATGAAGGAAGGAAAAGGCTCTCATCATCCCCAACTTAGAGGTAAAAAAATTAAGGCTCACAGACATTAGACAAGTATTTTGTCACTATAAAGTGGTTTGCTGCTGAACAAGGAGATTAACAGAATCTCAGGTTCTTCTTTAACAATAGCTAAACTAGTCTGGAAAAATTATTTGAAGGAGTACGCATCGTTCAAATGCAGCAGTGGGTGCTCTCCTGGATTCAACTGGTTCAGTCTTGTGGGACAAGGTGCCAGAAAGAGGAGTCATGTAGGCATGATAATACAAAATATATATGTTAGTAGAACAGTATGATGATATTTTAATTTAATTTAGCTCTCAAATTAGAAAGTTAGGAAGAAGGAAAATGTAGGCGGAAAAACCTGTAATAAGCAGCTACAAAATGTGTCTTTGAGATGTACATTTGGCTGTGTTTGTTAGCTCCTTTTCTGGGATATGTTGTACATTGAACACAGTCAACAATCCGCCTGACTTTCTGTAGGGAGCCCTTGGGTGTGAAGGTGTCTGCATCTGGGATGCTGGTCACAGCAATGAAACTGACTCTGCTTCTGCCTACCACCAACCCTCCCACCTTCCCAGACAAGTCCTCTTTCTCCACCATCAGCTTCCACAGCAATGCCTGTGCAGCTCTGATAAAAACCCACAGCTGCAGCGCTGTAGAAACCACAGTTCTAACGCATTTGGAAGCAGCTCAGGTCTTACTCCCCAGGGCAGAGCACCCAGTTTGCTTGAAAACCTGAGCAGGATCTCTGTATCCACAATAGCACAGGTATTCTGACCATGCTCCGATGACACAAGGCCTTGCTGCAAAGGTCTTTCAGCTCCCAAAGGAAAAATCCTGTCAGGAGGGAGGAAGCATGGCCGTCTCCAGCAACTGATGCAGATCGCCTCCTGGCTAGACAGTTCAGAGAGGGCACCATCTAGACTGAAATGTCCATATACACAGCTGAGGACTTCTCTGAGCCTCCTCTGAGCCCCAGGTTTCGGCTCAAAATGCCTGATATAATGAGAGGGCTATGCTGCAGCCTGCCAAATTGTTGTTTTCCTACTATGATGATGAGAATGTGTTTCACGTGCCCTGAGGCTGCCTGGGTAGTGTTAGAAGGCTAGCCTGGGTAGAGGAAAGCAAACTTCTTTGTTATTTCCACTGAAAATTGCTAGGTTCTTTCTACATATATAAAGAAAAAGCTGCGTTGTCTCTGAAGACTGTACAGTTAAAAGGTGGAAGTACACAATTCTGTCAAAGCAACAGTGGAAATGGGAGTGCAGTGTGAATGTTAGTGATTTCCATAGTATCAAACAGCATCATGAAAGAAAATTCTTCAGAACTATTAAATACCAAAAGGCCATTTTTAGCTTAAGAAGCAGTAGCTTAGTGTGACCTGTGAGGGTGTATCAAGGAAGTATTGTTATTTGCTTGCCCTGCTCTGCTCTGTCTTCCTAGGGGATCTTTTATGGTCTAATGGTGGTGAACTGATTGTATGAAGTCTTGGGGTGGAGCTTTGATGTGGTCCCTTACTAAAATTTTTGCAGTGTATTTTTGCACCCATAATCCTCTTTTAGGAGTGTTTTGTTACAAACAGACAAACAAAAAGAGAGTTATCCAAGAAGGCTGAAGAAGCTGTGGCCAGAAGACAAGACCTCATTATTGTAGTAGTAGTAGTAGTAGTAGTAGTAGTAGTAGTAGTAGTAGTAATAATAATAATAATAATAACAACAACAACAATAATAATCCATCTTGCTCCAAAAATAGTACAGCTTTGACCTTGACTTTTCCTTAGTGTTGGTATAAGGTACTGAGGAGAACTGCTGTCTTCCATTCCCCATCCAGTACACTTTAAAATGGAGTAGGGATGTTTTAACAGCTGAGAAATTGCAAAATGTGCCATCTATTCATACCCATCTCACTCACCATGAAATCTCTGTACCTACATAAATTGGACAGGCAGACCGCTTTAAAGCACTTTGGAAGGAGACCTTTAGGGACTAAATTGCTGTGCTTTGCTAACGAAGTGTGACGTGGTGTCAGAGTGATTCTGTGCCCTAAGTGTGTGCACAGAAACAGACACCCATTGACAAGTGCAGAACTACTTTCAGGATCACCTTATTATTATGCAGAAAAACTGGTGGTCTTTGCTTCTTGCCAAGAGGCTCGTGTGCTTAATGCTGTACAGGAGCAAACGGTTCACAGCATAATGAATCAGAGAGCAGAGCAGTGCTTAGATGGCCTTTTGATGCTGAATCATTTTAACCTGTGTTGTTGGAGAGGGTGGACACAGCTGGTGTGCATGGTTTCGACTGAGTGGCTTCAGGAGGTGGCCAGATTTGGCTTCTCTAATGGTTATAATGCTCAACTACCCAGAATTAAAAATCCATGCAAACAGATTGAAGTGCTTGAGACTTCCAGCCATGTCTGAGTTGTAAGAGTAGCTCAGAGGAATGGATTTAAATCCACATCCCAAAAGCAAACAACACCATAAGCTTCTGAATTACTCCTGGCCCTTTTTCGGTAATGTGTGTAACGCTGCCTCTACAAGCAAATCCCTGATGGCCTTTCATTCGTGCATGCATCCAGGTGGTGTAGTTAACCTGCATCATCCTCAAACCTGCTCTTCTCAGCACTTACTAATCCACCATCTGGGTCAGTTTCACTTGTGGGAATTGTTCCCACTGAGCAATGCGAATCCTTGAACTCAGGGCTCCTCGGGCCTCTTCCCTCTGTTAGAGACCACTCTTACACCGAACAAGTCCCCGTGGGATCAAATCAGCGCTGCTTTGATGTGACTGACATTCACAGCTGCTTCTTTTGGCTTCAGTGGCTCTAGAATGACCTGCTGCATAAATGAGTATTTTTGACTATGTACATTTTAAAGTAATTTTAGAAGCATTTAAAAGTGAAAAGCCTGGAAGGAATGTCCTATGAAGAGTGGCTAAAGGGTTTTCCCTTGTCTAGTTTGGAGAAAAGGAGGCTGAGGGGTGACCTCATTGTTGTCTACAGCCACCTGAGGAGGGGAAGTGCAGAGGGAGGTGCTGAGCTCTTCTCCCTGGTATACAGTGACAGGACACGTGGGAATGGTTCAAAGCTGTGTCAGGGGACATTAGGAAGCATTTCTTTACCAAGAGGGTCGTCAAACACTGGAACAGGCTTCCTAGAGAGGTGGTCGATGCCCCAAGCCTGTCAGTGTTTAAGAGACATTTGGACAGTGACCTCAGTACCATGCTTTAACTTTTGGTCAGTCCTGAAGTGGTCAGGCAGCTGGACTCCTTGTAGGTCCCTTCCAACTGAAATTTCTATTCTATTCTATTCTATTCCATTCCATTCCATTCCATTCCATTCCATTCCATTCCATTCCATTCCATTCCATTCCATTCCATTCCATTCCATTCCATTCCATTCCATTCCATTCCATTCCATTCCATTCCATTCCATTCCATTCCATTCCATTCCATTCCATTCCATTCCATATTAATGGATGGCTAGATAGATAGATAGACAGACAGATGGGGTCACAGCCATAAGGCTTGACACAGGATCCCAGGAGTGTGGGTTTAGGAAAACACTTGAGATCATAAGAAAACCCTAACAAATCTTCACCTGACATGATCACAGCTCTTCCATCTTCTTTAGTTTTTCTGGTAGGAAAATACCCCAAGAAAGAACTGTTAAGCTGCAAATGCTCTCACACCTGAGCCAGTCAGCCAGTCAGGGAGATGAACCCATTGCCATGTGTTCCATCGTGCCCAGTCAATATCTGCTCCTCAACTCAGCTCAAACACAGACAGCACTTGGTCATCAAATCTTGGATTTAAAACCCTCTGGGGAGTCTCTTGTCTGAATAATGCATAAGGCTGAGGAAATCTCCGCAAGCTGGAAGAAAAAAAAAAAAGAGATGAGGTTTGTCAAGCTGGCACAAGTTATTTGCTCAGTGCTAATAAGGTGCTGTTGACAGCTGAGCAGAAGAACAGTTACAGCTTTTTTCACTGCTTCAGGCTTGAAGGACTCTTTTTTTTAAGTTGGAATACTCCATCTCTAAGAGTGGGGGCCTTGCCTCTGTTTTCATCGCCACATTTGATCATCTTTTACTGTCATCACTTGCAGCTGGATTATTTTTAGGGTTGATTATCTGTGACCCCAATTTGATAGATCTAGGAGGTTTGTGAGGTGAATGTTAGTGAATCCCTTGCTGTGCTGGCACCGTAGAAGTCCTCACATCTCTTTGGATATCTGAAGGAACTTACTTCATCTCCCTGGGCCTCATTTTCTTCTGTTACCTGCATAGATAAAATATCTTAGCCTTTTTTTCTTAGCTACAAAAATGTGTCTCTGAAATAACTTTTTAAGGTGTATATGCTTCATTTGAGCTATGGTGGTCCTCCCAAACTACTGTTAGTTAAGATGCTTTGTGCTGCTGCTAAAAGCAGGGCTTTACACTGACACAGCAAAGGAACGTACCATCTCATTAAAAGTGCACCTACAGACAAAGAGGTTGCTCTTGTTAAGCATCAGACCCTGGCCATTTCTGGCCTGTGTAACACGTCTCTGTCACGTGGACTAAAAGCAGCTCTTGCTTAACAGGGGCCAGCAGAGCTCCTGAGAGAAACAAAATCATCTCTGTTGCATGCGGATTCAAGCAGCAACTGACTCCAACTTCTACGCCGTAGCAAGTAACAACTGCTCAGCGGAGCAGTGGGACATATGTGTGCTTCTAGTTCTTTGTTAAGTTGTCAGGAACCAATTTTAAGTGAATCTGCTTTATTTTTCATCTGTGATGGATTAGGAATCTCATCAACAGATAAACAGTAGCTTTTTAAGGCTCTTCCTGAATTGTTTTCTACTGAAGTACAATTCCCAGAAAATTCTCTGTGCCCTCCAGTGCTTCTCTATGCTTTTCATCTTTTCCTGTGAAGTAAGACAGAGCTATACTACTCCCATTAAAGAGATCAGACAGTACATCTCCATGATCCCCATTAACATCAGGACTGAATCTGGGGTAAAAAGGGGCATCTTTCAGCTCACTTCCTCTAGTCCCTCAGCTCCTGCAGACTGCACAGCTCAGTCTGAATTTCAGAGGATTATGGACTGGAGCCTACTTTTGATTATAGTGATATAAAGCTGGAGTCCTCTGGCTTTGAGGGACAGGTCTATTGTATTTGCAAAGACACATGTTTCAGAGAGCATTTTTTGCTCCCAGCCTGCTGTGCTTGTGTGCAAACTTCTCCCGCCTTCTTCCAAGGCTGCCAGCTCCCTCCAGTCACTCATTCTGAGAGTTTATTTGTAAATGAGCAACAAACAGCTGAGGGAACTGGGATGAACCTGATTAATATTCTGTCATTTCTCCCAAGTCACAGGGTAGGTGACCACAGTCCCAGCAGAGAAGTCCTGCCTGCCCGGTTCTTTGGCAAAACAATTATTAAATGCAAATATTGAGAGAACACCTCAGTATCTCACAATCTTCAATATTATTTCCTGTACACGGGTTACATATAAGAAACAAAGTCTAATAAGCCTTTTTCTCATTAGCCTGGGGTTGCTGTTCAAATAAGTTGGGGTGGGGCAGGGAGAGGAGGAAGTTGAAGTGTATGCTCTTTTTTCATGAGCCAAAATTCACTGAACAGGAATCAGGCCAGATGCAGTCCAAAAACTTCTTACTTACACCCTTAACTGACTGCCGGAGTCACAGGCCTTCTGCCAGGTGCATCCTGGAAAGGCCTGTTCTCATTTCATTGGAAGGAGAAAGGGTTGAAGAGATCAAGTTGGGGTGAGGGGAACGAGGTGTCCTGGTATCTAGTCCCTTCTTCCCAGCGTACCCAGGAAAAGTCACACAGAGCTCTCCTCTGCCTCAGTTTGTCTCCCCATGAAAACTGGTGCAACCCTGCCTTACTCTCCTTTGTCAAGGCTGGGTTTGAATCCGAATAAAAATCCTTGTAGACCCTGGCTCAGGACCAAGACTCTTGAATAAGCTGATGCCTGTTAAAGTTATCAAGGAATCCAAGGAGAAGCCTTCTGATATCACAGTCAGGAAAAAAAAGATAGCACAATTGGTTCCCATTCTGTGGTAACACCATTTGGCAAAGAATGACATGAAGTCAGGGAGAGTTTCATGAAGAAGTCAGGCCTGGACTTGTTTATTTAGCAGCTCTGTCTTTTGATGGATGCTGCAAACCATGTACATTATTAAGCAGCAAAGAACACTCAAAATTAAAAACGCAATAAAGTAGAATTTATTGAGAGGCATGAATATATTACTCCAAAATAAACAACACAAAAAAGGAAAAGAAATATTAGAATGGGTCTGTGGCTTCTTTGTAAGGTAGGATGCTACTAAAGTGGATCCTGAGAGGGGAAAAATGAAGCTTAAGTCTCAGTTATTCACCCTGATGATGGGATGGTATTTTTGCCTTGTAAAGGTGTATCATGTTAATGCTGTTGCAAGTGGGTTAACTCAGTGCAAGATAAGCTGTCTTCATTAAAACCCCAAATTATAAAGCCTACAAACACAAGAGTCAAGCTTTAAGTGTTCTAGTTGTGTCCCAGGAATGACTAATTTACCCCTGCATTAATCAGGGATAAACATTTCATCTTCTACGATATCTGCCTTTTCATGCACTTTTTCCCGCTTCTTACACCCTTGTGATGGGGAATTTTGTTGGGTTTTATACCTTATATTCCATTTCTCAGTCCAGGTTACGCTTATTCACAGTCCATCAGTACATTATGGCTTGAGCTGGGAGAAACATTTTCAGATGAGCAGCTTAGACTGAATCAGTTCAGAAATTCAGGGTGTTTTGGGTGAATCATTTCCATCAAAAAAGCAAAAAGTGAAAATAACTTGACAAGAGCCCTGCTGTGCTGATTCAAAGCTTTTGAAGAGATTCCATTTCTTCTTTTGGAAATAACAATTACACATCTTTTGCTAATTAATCTTTACAATAATCCTGGGAAAAAAAAAACTTTTTTATAATCTATGAGTTATTCTTTAGTGAGAGGATTCTAGTTGGAAACATAGAAGTGAGAGCCATAAGACTCCCTGTCTGTGGGTCTGCCCACTCCAGGGGCTATGGTTACAGAAGAGTTTCCCTTGCCAGCTGTTCTGATTTTACCTATCCCCTTGTTCCACCCCTAAGCACCCAGTCCTCACTTAAGCTCCCGCTATATTGTGACCTCATTCCCACCCTTGGCCATGCATTTCTACCCCCACATGGCGCTCTCCATCATGATCCTTTAAGCGGTTATCTAGATCACAGAGTTGAGCTGGTTTAAAATAACCATTCCTTCCCTTACCCCGTTTTTAAGGTTTATTTTTAATCTGGATCAGTTCCTTGAGTGACTGATCAGAGAACAACGTGATTCACCAGGCAGTTACATCAACGCAGCTGAACTGGTATTTTCCGTAAATGGGATTTCAGCAGGAAGAGGAGAGGTGGTGTTAGAAGAGGGGAGCTGCAGTTGTCACTGAATTAAACTCTCTGTAATGATGGCCTGCAGTCAGAGTTGTGATTGCAGCTTTCTTCAGACTCCATTGACTTTAGTCTACTGCTAACTATGTAGGTTTATCAATGCAGATTAAGGCTTAGTATGGACCACTAGATGAAGAATTTATCAAGTATTGATTTAGCTCCTGCTAGGTTATCCAGCCTTCCCTGACCCTTCTGCTCCTTCAGTTTCATTGTTATTCATGTCTGAGTAACTGTTAGTAAAAATTAGGATGGTAATTTGGGTTTGTAATTGGATCTGATAACTAAATAAGTAGGAGTGAAAAAAAAAAGCAAAAAGGTGCTAATCATGAATAATTACAAGCCCAAATTAACAACTTTATTACCTCTTCTCCAAAACAAACATGCCCCCCTTCTATCTTAGTTTCAGAAACAGAAAGGTATGAGTTACAGATTCCTAAACAAAACCTGGAAAGAGGGATAATTCTAGCAAGAGTCCTCCTTGCCCTAGGTGCATGGCACAGGAGTGGTAGCTTTGGCAGAAGGCAGTGCCTTGAAATTCCATCATCTAAGGCAGGTGTGTGGTCTCCCAAGTTTTCAGAGATCAGCAGGAGCTCAGGGACAGAGCACAGGTGGAAATTTCTGCAATGCCTTTCACTCCCTGCTGCAACAGAGCAAGGAAAGTAGGACGAGTCTGAAGAATTCTTGTGAGAGAGAGTTATTGGCAAATGGAAAAACAACGCAAATGTCGCCTTCCTTCACTGCAGCCTTCAGTTGTCATCTCAAGGTCCTACCTGTCATGCTGAGGAAGTGATTTTGGAAATGCACCTTACCTTAGCTATCTTGTCCATCTTAAGAAGCGTGGCATGCTGACAAGTTGCCTTGCCTACAATTTAATGTATGTTAATTGACTGAGGAGAGGGCTGGGCTGTGTTTGGGGTGGGTCAACCCTGAAAAGGATCTAGGCTTATTTTTGAAAAGATTTCTGTGTGGCTGTGGTTTGACCACCAACAAGCAGCCTTGTTGCTACAGCCCTGATCAACATGGCTGAGAAGCTGCCTGTACAGGCTGGGCAAGTAAGTGGATATTTTTGTCCTTTCCTTGAATCATAGTTATGGGAATCTCACTGTAGGCATTCATTTAGTATTGTAGCTCATTTGTGATTAACAAAATGGAGACTATTTCTCTTTAGAAATACAGGGATGAAAATGTATGACACCAGCAAGTTTTGTACTGCTTATCTGAACCTCTGTCATGGAAGAAAGCAGCCTGATGTATTTTCTGAGTGCTGGTAAATGGTCTGTGTGTCAATTGGAGTTGGATCTCGTACTTTTAGGATTGGAAGAACGCTTTTTGTGAAATGGTCACAATGTATCCTGCAAGACCATGAAACTCTTATAACTCCATGTCTCATATAGGGACAGAGTGGTGATTAACAATTTAGAGAGGGATACTTGTCCAAGAACTCTTGTAGCAGATCACTAGAAGTTTGACATCACCTTGACTGGAGAAAATGCCTCTGCTACTGACTGATATCTTTGGGGCTTTCCCCCAAAAAGCGACAGTGGAGCCCTCTTTATCCACTGCAGTGTCTTAGTTTAAACTTATGTGTGACATTCCTAATGTGAGTTGTCATGCAGTGGCAGATCTGATCTATTTTCTTATGAGACTGCAAAAAAAGGTTTAACTATAATTCAGTGTGTTTGATGGTATTCCTCCATCCTTTTCCAACATTTTGCATTACAAGCTATTGGCAAAGAGGCAAGGAATCAATCAGCAACTAGATTGTTTAGCACTCTGAGGAGGGATCTAGTCCAAGAAGTACTGTTACCTTCTGGGACTTGCATGTACAGTCCAGAAATACTGCAGTTTGGTGGGCATGCAGATAAAAATCACTATGATAAGTGTCCTAGAGGCAGCTTTTTCCATTATCACCTTTTTGAGAGAAAAGCAAGCTACTCTAAAAGCCTGTATACCTTTTTCTGAAGAGACCAGTTCTCACAAAGTGTTCATTTACAATATTACCTATTTTTTGCCTCTCCCTTCAGGTTTCCTTTTTTGCATCCCCTCATATGGACTTGCAGTTGTCTCAACTCCTAATTTTGCATTCCCCTGTTTATTCCATCAAAATGCCTCTGCTCCTCCATGCACAGAGGAACGTTTTACTCTTTCTACGCTCCCTCCATTAATATACACGGTGTCCATCTGCTTGCTGCATCCAGCTATAAGTTCTGATATATCATGACACTCAGCAAAATAGGTCACCACCTTTGGCATCTACCTCTTAGACCAGCTTTAGCCTTTAGAAATTTGCAATTGCCGTGTCTCTCTTCTCTTGGGAATATTTTGCTTCGATGTGTTGGTTCAGAATATTCTTCACGTAACACCAGCAGTTTGTTGCAGTAACTCTATACATCCTTGGGTATTGTGCAAAGTCCTAGACAGAACATAGGAAGATGAGACAAAGCTGGAATTAAAGCTCTACAAATGCTCTCGTTACCAGAATTGCTGTCCTCCAGGAACACACAGGCCTGAAGTGCTCTGTGTTCTTGCAGTGACTGCGATGCTTGTAAGTGTACTGATAAACAGCACAGGCTGAGCAGGAGGTCTCGTATGTCTCTGAGACATATATATGTCTCTATCTCTATATATGTCCTTCTCTCTCTCTGTATATATGTCTCCATAAATGGGAAGATGAGGTTGAAATGTTTTCTCAGTCCTCCCACCCATATTTCTTTTTCTTTTTTGTGAAGCCTTTTTCCTCCTCCTTATCCCATTCTTCGTGTCGCTTGCAAAATATGCTGAAGCAGTCTGCTCCTTGTCACATTGTAGGAGGAAAATGACATTGATATTGGACTAAATGCAAAAAGAGACTTTTCCCTAGTGAAAACTGGCTAATTGATGTCAAATCAAATAACTTTAAAGAGCTGTGATGGCTACAAATCAGATCAGAGAGGGCAATACCGGTTCATTCTACTTCACGCAGGGGCTGTGCTTTGCAGTTTAAGCGACAGCACTTTGGCATTCAGGGTTTCTTTATAACCCAAACAAATCAAATCTCAAATCTTTTTGATCTTGATGCCTGACAATAGTTGATGATTAAAACTACTGCAGTGGAGCCTGGGAATGGATTATTATTATAAATAGCTGCAGTCTTGCCATTCCCTGTTCTCCTCTGTGGGTCTGGAGGCTTGAGGCATGAAAAGCTAGGGAGAATGTAATAGATGCTAACATGAGAGGTCAAGCGAGACCAGGGAAAAAGTTATTTCTAATAGATTAATTTTAAGGACACCAGGCTTCTCGTTCTCTGTACCTCTGTGCTTTAGATTTCAACCTAAAAGGTAACAAAACATAAAGGATTTTAAAAGCGAAAAGCTGGTTTCCCAGTGATGATTCTCTGAATTAGAACTGAATTATCATTGGTCTGGATTAAAGCACAGTTTAAACTGTGTCCACTCAGTGCTGAACAGAGAGATGCAAGCTTACTCTCCACAGGCTCCTCAGGACACATGAGTTAACCCAAACTCCACTCTGGGCACTAGAATATGATAAAACTTTTAAAGAACAACAGGAAGGCTAAAAATCAAACAAAGAAGAATTGCAAGCAGTGAAGGCTGACAGAAGGAGTAAGAGAGCTCTTTTATTAATCAGGTGGCTTATCAATTGACTGATGAGGGAACAGGTTTCTTTAGACAGGGTCACTTAGACCCAAGATTTAGAGGGCTTCTGACCTTTTCTAATAAGTGTTGTGAGTGGGTAGGACACAAGGCACTTTCATCCCAGAAACCTCGTGGCACATCGAACCAGCCCCTTGTTTGCATTGGCCAGCTTGCCAGAGAGGCCAGGTACTGCACGGGACGCTGCCCACACAACTGTGAGGTTCTCAGGTGGGTGGCTTGGAATCACTTGAAAACAGTCGCTTCTGTATTTCTGCAAAGAACTACGAGGATATGTTTTCAGAATAAAAGATGTGGAATGGTCTGAATATGGAATATGGATATGATTTACCACATCTTCATGACAATATGGTCCAGGCAAATTTGCCCCATGTGGAAATGTCCCTTATTTTTGCTGCACAGCGTAGGGCAATGCTCAGACTAACTCTGAAGCTGATCTGCCCTCACTGAGTGGATATTTGTAGTCAAGTAATCCTGAGGTTCAAATGAATACCATCAAGAAGAGCTACGGTTTTTCACCAGAAGCAGAAACTGTCATGCTAGAAATAGGTCTCAGGGAAAAAAAGCCTGCAATTGCACCATGTTTCTGTTCCTACCACAAACAGCAACGTTTAGAAAACTTACCCCAAAGTCTGTTTCCATACTGGATTGGAGTGAATGCAATATCAGTAGACACATTGGCAGCAAAATATTTGGCGCATGTCACTGCTTTCGTTCTTTCCAAAGCCCTGGAAGGGACTATTAATCTCTTTTTGCAGATCTTTCATATTAACGGTGTGATGAAAACATAGCAATGTCTGTACTTGTTCGGATCAAGGGCTGTCAGAATTTTGTCTCCAGCAGTAGCCAAAAGCTGGAGCCTAAGGAAGAATAAGAATGAGACAAGTGATTTTTCAATTTCCCCCAAATACTCTCCCTACCAGACTATTTCATATCAGGAGATTTCCCTAACCTGGTTTCATTTGCCTACCATAGCAAGAAAATACAAATCCAGGACAAAAAAGGGATAATGAAGAAGAATCTTTCTGGAAAACAGGAAAATCTGCAAGAAGAAAATACTTTGGATGTCTTTTTAAGGCAGCAGAATAGATCTTCAGCTGGATTAAATTAGCACAGTGGAGATGAGGCTAATTAGTTGATAGCAGTGCAGGCTAAATGATTCTTCTTTCAAAAATTTCGCTGAAGCGTATATTTTACTTTTAAAAAACCCACCTTTTTATTTCAGACTTCTATATATAATAAAAACATAGATGAAAATCACTGATGAAAACCTTGGAAAATGTTCCAGTTTTGGAATAAAACCCTTGCTTAGCAGTGTTCTATTACTCTATTAGGAAGGACAGTCCAAGCTAAATCAAAACCTAAGACCTTTTGGATAGCATCACCCAGATCTGACCTGTGGCTCTCATTTTATGCCAGTTCAGTAAGAATGTACCTGCTGTTGTCTATTTTCAGGAGAAGCATGCCAGGTTTTGAAGTGGATTTAATTTTTTCATTGTAGATTTTTTTTTTTCAAGAAAAAAATGGAACTAAAGGTAAGCCATGTGCTCAGCTGGTTTTAGTATGAATTAACATCATTCCTTGCAGCAGGGACTTTGCATATTCTAAGACAGCCAGGTTGTAGATAATTTTTTTTCTCTTTGCAGGATGATAATTAGTAATAAAGGTTTCTCAGACTGATTGGGCATTGGAACAGGTTGCCCAGGGAGGTGGTGGAGTCACCATCCCTGAGGGTGTTTAAGGAAAGGTTAGATGTGGTACTTAGGGACGTGGTTTAGTGGGTAATAGGTGGTGGGGGGATGGTTGGACTAGATGATCCTTGAGGTCACTGACACACACTTATAATTTATCTCATGACAATCTCTGGATAGAGGACATTTTCAGAACGCACTGGGAGTTAAGCTAAAAAGATTCATGTTTAAAGACATCCCTTAAAGTTTAGTTAGTAGACAAGATCCTAAAACTAAGATTAGCTTTTCAGGTTGGTAATAGTATTGATGAACTGTAAAATTCAACTGGTACATTGAAGTGTAGAGGAGGGGAAGCGTGGAGAAGGGGTGTACATTTAGACTAGAGAAAGCAGACAAGTTGAACCAGATGGTGAAACCTAATGGTGAGAAAACAGCATAGGAGACGACAAAGTTTCCTCACTGCTTTTCCACTATTTAGTTGTGATACTGAGAGAAATACCGCTTGGTTTCTGTATTATGTACCCATAGCACGAACAGGAGCTGATATGGCAGATCAGCTTTGATGTTGGAAGTCATTTGTCTTGTAAATGCAAATGGTGACCAATTAAATAAAACTGGAAAAGAAAAGGATGCCTTTTCTGCTCTTTACATGATAATATAAAGTTGATCTGACATATGAGCAAATCTTATGCTGCAAGTTGGTCATGGGTGGCAAAAAGTAGATGGACAGGAAGAACTTCAAATTATTATTAGTAACATGAACCAAGTAGAATGGCTCATAAAAAGACTTTTTTTTTTTTTTTCTAAGAAGTCTACAGAATTGTCAGCAATTCAGGGACTTATCACAAAGAATTTAAAGGATAGCAGATTAAACCCACCTAAACTTTATACCACAATATTGACATGGAAGGACCTTCAAGACAAGTAGGTGTCTCTACTACCTTTTCTCTCCAGGCTTATTCTGCTAGCTTGGCCCATTCTGTCCTTCCTCCCTCTATCATGGTTTTCCATTATGAGAATCACTTAATGTCTGTGTGTTGTGGTAATTTTTGTGATGCGGAAATATCTTCAACAAAAAGATCCTGAAGACATCAGGTTCTTTAATAAAAATTATTCAGGCCAAAATAAAGACAAGGGTTACCAAGTTGCTGAGTCTTGGATGTGAAATACCAGCCTTTGAATTTCTGCAGAGTTGAGCTAACAAGCCTGCCTGGCTATGTGGTGTGAAGGGGCAGTGATTTAAAGATCATTTTAAACATTTACTCTGTTTTATTGCAGTGAAGACTTTCCCTTCCCCAAAATTTAAAATTTAAAACACGCCTCCTCTGAGCATGAGAGCAATGCTTTTTGTGTTCTGAGATGGAACAAAGTCTTCCCTTGATGAAAAAAATATGATTTTGATTTTAAGCAGTAAGAACATTTTCCCATTGCATATTTTTCATGCTGTGGAAACTAAAACTGTCCACCAAACATTTCAAATGTGAATTCTCAAACAGCTCTGCTGAAAGACATTTTCCCCTTCATTTTGTATTAAAACATAGCCCTGAATGTTGTGATTCCAAACAATGGTCTCCCAGCATTCCTTCCCCCCAGATATCAGGGTATCATTCCCAAATCCCCTTTGCATGAAGGAAGATTTCTATTCCACTTGTAGAACCTGGAAAGCTGGGTGATAAAGTTAATGGGCTGGAAATGAACAGAATAAGAAAGGAATGATATAATTTCATTTTTAAACCTCAAAATGGGGAAAAAAAAAGAAGACAGAACTAACAACCTAAGCACATGGCTCATAGACTTGTACGTGATAAAATACAGTGGCACACAGTCCTTCATCTAGTGAAAAACTGTACAGGGTCCCTTGAGCTTTGGTCTATAACACTGATTTGCACCTCCTAAAAATCCATCCTGGGACATTAATGGGGCTAATTCCTCTTTAAAAGAAAAAAAAGAAAATAAAATCCTTAATCCATTTAACATTCAAACTTCCCATTAACCTAAATTAAACACTTTCTTGCAGGTTTTTAATTTAGCACACTGATCCCCAAAATGGAAAGGACACAAAATTACAAACCCCATAGTACAGCCACCACACTCTCTGACTTGTAGTCATCCATATCATCCCAAACATGTTTCCCATCTTGGCAAGCAGGAAAACTTTCTAATCTGTGTGTGTGTTTTTCTGTTAATATTCATTAATTTATGTGGCTTTGGCAAACTAATAAAAAGAAGGAAAGGGATATATGGCCATTATTTTATTTCCTGAGTGTTTCCGGGTTCTATAGAAATGGTCCAAAGGGAGAAAAACCACCCGTAAAGTATGCATCCCAAGGACGGCCTAGGAAAGTTTCCCTGCATCGTCTGTCACCTCAGGTCTGCCCTGTACTTTGCTATGTATGGTTAGAGTTCCAGCAAGAGGCTGCCACTGAAGGGGCAAGTTCAGTTCTCCAGGAAGGTTCAGCAGAAATTTCTCCAAGGAAGCTCTGAGCTCTTCTGAAAAACAAAACATTGAGGTGCTTCCCATAATAGCAAAAGAGCCTTTTGAAGAAAGACAGGAGCAAATGTTTTCAGAATGGCCATGTCATGTTTGTGTCGTGTGGAACATGCAAGGAAGCTTCAGGCATGAGCATAAACTGGAGAAACAGTCCTGAAGCTCTTGAGAGGGCTTTTTAATGCAACCTGTTGAAATGCCTTCACTGATGATGGCACCCAGCATTACACTGGAGAGAAAGCATTACCTAATTTGTTTCAAAGACAGCCCAGTGATGTATCAACAAGGGTAGCTTAATTAACTGGAATGTGTGGGCAGAGATAAGTTTTTAGGTACCCAAATTATCTATCTGGTCTGTTTGCTCAGCTCTGTATGGCATATGCCTCTGGCATACATTAGTCTGCTGGGCTCAATGGGCCGCTGAGTCGGTTGACTGATGGAAAGTGTTCTGTGTGGCCTTACCCTGCAGCTAGTGTGAAGATAATTGCAATTATGGTGGTGTATTTGTCATGCAGTGCAACGTTTGGTGAAGTTGTCACTATGTGCTTACATAGGTGAAGTGTCCCACCAAGCTGTCCACCCAAAACAGGTCTGCCCAGCTCAGTCTGGCTCTGGGGTAGCCTTGGAGTTGACCTACAGAGTCAAAAGATGAGTGTTTCTGCCCAGTATTACAAACAAACAAACAAACAAGATCAAGTACCTATTTTCTGACTAAAGACTGTTTTAGATACCTAAACCAGAAATTTAGATTAGCTCCATGCTAATCCACGAAGAGCCAAAACTCTGGTTTTAGCTTTCAAGTTGCTTGCACAGAGATGTCGAGATGTATCTTAGTATTGCAAGGGGTGAACACTTGTTGATCCTACACCTGAGCCTGAACAGATTTTTCCTCTGCCTAGGGCCTCATGGACCCAAACACAGGTTATCCACAAAATAGAGCTGGTTACTGTTGGGTTTTTTTAGAGATGATGTGGTACCAGTGCCTGCGGAGAGCCTGCTGCCTCCTCATCTCTCATCGTCCCCATGATGGAGGACACATCAAATTCCTGTCTTTGCCTGTGAGAAATAAAAACTTTCCTTTCACTAGCTCCCTGGCAAACACCTGGCACGTCTTACTAGACCATTCTGGGCCATTCGCACCAGCTGCTACACTCTATAGGAAAAAAAAAAAATAAATCCTTAAGACAGAGAGAGCGTCCCAGAAGTTCACAACAGTTAGAGAACTTGCTTCCCAAAGATTGCGTACCACAAGGCACCCAGACAAACTCCCTTTGTTCTTCCTCCCTAGTGGTGACCCTACAGCAAAGAGGTGGAGTCTCTGCCTGTGACCTGACAAACTGTGCGTCTGTTGGACGCATTTCTAGCTCTCTTTTCACAGAGAAGTTGTGAGCCCCAGTGACGGGTAGTACAGCAGAAGCTCAGGATATCTCAATAGTTATTAACCTTTCAGAGCAACTCAGTCTTCTGTGAGGAAAGATTGTACTGAACCTCATGACACCTATCAGAAGGGCAGCTCATCAGAACAAAAGTATTGTCCCTCACTATACACATCCACTCCTCTTTCCAACCCCTTCCCCACAGGTTGGTGCAAGAATACTGGTGTACCTTCCCTTATACAGGCCAACCTAGTGATTCAGGGCAGAGTTTAATCCACTGAGCAAAAATATGTCTATTATTTCTTAGTTTCAGCTCTCCTTTTTGAAACAGAAAGGAATTAAATCCATCAAAATCCCAATGGATCCACCAGCCTCCAAGTCATCTGTCTTAAGAGGGAATGAAATTAATTTAATCTCCATAGATAGTACTGCGTAACGCATTGCCAGCTGTCTTCTAGCAGGGGCTGCTGTTGCTCAAAGGTCATAGCACAAATCCCTTGATTAAAAAACAACACCACAACATTTTAAATGGGTAAAACCATAAGACACTGCCATAAAGCAGATTATGTGAAGTAGATACTGTTAAAACAGTTTAAATGCCTCTTTCAGGCATGAGTTTAGTTATCTCAAAGCATATTAGAGAGAGCAATAAAATTTAATGGCCAGCAGTAAAGTGTTTATGCGTGGTTCTGAACACAGTGCTGCCCAACCGCAGAACGTGTTAACTTTGCCACATGGGTCAGTCGTACCCAGCAAACGGAGTCTGGGCCCCTGTTGGAGCTGGCATTAGATCTGCTCAGGAAGAGCTCATCAGAGAGACCCCAGAGAGCCCACACAGGGCGATTGAGGAAACCAGTGCAGGTCTGTCAGGACAGCAGCTCTGGCTTTTACCTCCCAAGGAGACAATTTAGTTGGAAAGGCCTAAAAGCAACTGTTTTTTTTAAGCCTGGCACGAAGGCCGGGGTTCTTCCATGCTGAATTGTGTAGTTGGCAGGATCCTGGTTTTACAAAGTATCATAGAACATAGAATGGTTTGGGTTGGAATGGACCTGAGAGATCATCTAGTTCCAACCCCCTGCCATGAGCAGGGACACCCTCCACTAGACCAGGCTGCCCAAAGCCCCATCCAACCTGACCTTGAACACTCTCAGGGCTGGGGCAGCCACAGCTTCTCTGGACAACCTGTTCCAGTGTCTCACCACCCTCACAGGGAAGAATTTCTTTCCTAACATCTAATCTAAATCTCCTCTGTTTTAGTTTAAACCCATTACCCCTTGTCCTATCACTACACCTCTTGATAAACTGTTCCTATCCATCTTTGCTGTTGGCCCCCTTTGGGGGGGAGTATTTGCAAGGTTCCTTGACTCTTTCTTTGGCTGTATTGTGGTGCATCCAGGGACATGCCAGCATTGTGCCATGTCAGAGATGGTGTCATTTGACATCAGCCACAAATTTCTGATGGACCAGCCCCGGGAGTATAAACCTGCCAGTGCATATGGACAACAGTAAAGACGTGGCCCTACACAAAAGACAGGCTCTCAGGCTCTCTTCCTTACCTGACCCGCCTTCCAACCCTCCCCCCATCCCATCCAAAAAAAGAAGTATAACATTTTGTGGATCATATTTGGGATGATTATTTACAATGGCAACAGAATGAGAGGCAGATAGTAGGAGTCCAAGACTAGTCAAGACACGAGGTTGGAATTCAGAAATCTGATCTTTTTCTGATCTGTCAATGACTGTGACGTGCCGCTCTGCAAAAATCACTTTGCCAGCTGCCCCTTCCCATCTGTGTTTTTATTTAGACTGTTGGATTTCTGCTTTTCCATGCATTTGTGTAGCACCTAAACATGATGATCTAGAGTGGTGTACCGAAGTATTTCCATCATAAGAAGCAACCTCGGTCTGTCAGTGCAAGAAAACGTCTGGAGTATGATTGTCTGAAAGGTGTTACATAAAGACACAGGAGGTGGATTGTAATATGAACTCTTTCCTGCAGTCATATGCCTTTAATGAATTCATCCTGTTTCCAAAGTGAGCAGATATGCTTCTGGCTTTTTAACACTTTCTTTTGCTGCTTCTTATGCATGCAAGTCTCTCAGAGCTTTTGCTTCAGGCAGCAGGACAGCTGGTTACACCTGGCTGCATGGTTGCCTGATGCTATCTTTGTAGATGCTTGGCCTTTTCAAAACCCAAGGGCTTGTTTAATCTCAAGGGTCGCATTCCCTGCTAGGGACAAAGCTCAGGAACATCTTGGGACACAGACTCAGTCAAATGCCTTATTCCCAAGTCTGGTTCCTGGACTCGGTTGTGCTGTTCCTGTGCTTTTACCCTTCCCTCAGCTCACTGGGACCCCCGTGTCTGTGACAGGGAGATGTCCCACAGGAGAGCTCTTTCTGCTCATGCACAGAAAGCAGTACCCTGCCCCGCCTGCAGCTCTCCAAACCAGGGCGTGGTGCTGACACATTTTTGTCAGAAAGTGGGCAGAAAAAGGAAATCAAGAGACGGTCAATTCAGACAGTCCCCTGCTCATCCCTGCTGAACCCTCAAAAAAGGCAAAGAGAGGAGAAGAGTGGAGCTGGAACACTGCCATAAGTAGCAGGCAGTGATGCATATTCAGGATGACTGGAGCAAGCAGGGATGTATGCATGAGCACAGCTTTTCCTTTTCCACAGAGGGTGTATTACAATATTCTTTAAATAAGTAAAAATAATAAAAAAAAAATGTTTCAGTCAGTCCTATTTGTTTTCAGCTGGGAGGCGTGGGTAGGCAAGGAGGTGTGCAGGAAGGGGGCTTGCATCTTAATTTGCAAACTGGCTAACTTTTCGGGCTTTAACCTCTCTCATCTTTGCTTCCCAGGACTATGCTAGCCTCTCTCGCAGAACAGGGAAGGGTTTGTGTTACACACACAACTTTTTTTTGTGCTGTTTATTACCAGCCAGTCTGCACAGCCCAGAGCCCTCCAGCAGGGTCTGGTGAAGGACTTCAGTGAGATCTGATGCAGGTTCTTTCACATTGGGCTGGACTGGTGCATTTGCTTGTTATTGAAATGTTCTGTTATTTTATAAATAGGAACAGCGATGCCTGCAGCATGTCACCACCATATATCAGGAGTCGTTCTGATACTATACCTTAACCCCACTGTGGAACACTCAGTGTACCCCCTCAAGGGGAATAAACCAGTCCTTGGCCTTGCTCAGGATACCCTGTTGAAGAAACTGAAGTGCTGTCATCATTGCTTATGGGTACGTTGCCTTCGACTGTGCATTTGCTGATTATCTTCAGTTATGGCTCAACCTGGTTATTCTTAAAGTTTATTTGACATGTGCAGAATTTTGCTCATGTACCCAGCAATGCAAGCTGCTGATTATTACACGGCTGTTAGGTTAGGCTACTTACGAGACTGATCAAGCAAGCCAACAACTAATGAATTCTCTTTACAGCTTGCTGTCCTCATTTGGATAAGCAATTGACTAAGCAAGAGAATGTTTTTAATTCGTGCTCATAGTGCACAGCTCAGCTGTTACTTCTTGTATGGTACAGGGGAACAACTCACCTTTTTCCCATCAGTTGTGCACTGCTTCCCTCTCCATCATGCCATACCTAGCTACTGCAGCAAGAGTTACTTCATTCTTTTATCCTTGTGCTTTTGGAGCAGAAACTTATGTGCCTCTTGGCAGATAAACAGTCTCCTGAAATCACCAAGTCCTAGGCTCAGGAAGCAATGGGAATATAAGGCTTTGAGGCCACCCATTTTAAAAGTGACCTATGTGAGGTGAATACACATCTTTTTGCTGAATTTTAGTAGCTGAGCCACAGACAGCTTTCAGTATTAAGGGTGCTACTCCATGAGTTTCAAGATTATTTTTTTTTAAATGAGTCCTAAAAAAGACTATGCTTGGAATGGGCTCTTTTTTTTTTACTGGCAGTATAGGAAATATAGGCTCCTAAAGCATTAGTTAAATCAGGCACAGATGCCTCCCTGTGCATTCTAATCAGCCAGATCATCAGCTAGTATATATAAAATAAGACTCACAAATGCCAGTAGATATTTACAGATCTGGTCCAAAGGTCTCCCCCCACAGCAAGATTCACGTGTTTTCTTCCTCCTGTTAGACAACAGAAGACTTCTTTTTTTCTGACCAAATGTGTATGTGTGTGGGAAAATGTATTAGAACTTAGGAAATTACTACAAGGGAAAGCAGATTAAGTTTTTGTGTGCAACATAATTGCTTCAGCATTTAGAAAGTGGGAGGAAAAGGGAAAGTAGGTAAAGGGAATAAAAAAAGAGAAAAGAAAAAGAAATAAAAATTCATCTTTTTTGCATTATGTACCTTGTGGGGCTTTTTAAGAGCCATGGAATTACATGTTACTTATTGGTAATCACATGTCTAACAAGGTGTTCAAGATTTGCTGACATAAGTAGCTAAAGGAAGCGGGAGTATTTCTCTTATCAATATTTAAACATCTTGTAAAATCGCTGCTAACTGGATTATCACCATGCTAGAGCTGTCATGGTGCAGGTCTAGCTGCCAGACTAGTATGAATAACAAAAGGGTGTGTGTCTGTGTGTGCCTATGTTTGTGTACATTTTGTCCCTCTTTCTTTTTGCTTCAAAGAGAGATTTGGGACACTTCCACTGGGTCTGCTCACAAGAGTATTTCGTGGCTAACTGGTAGATAGAGAAGTTGGGACACTTTTTCTAACAATCAGAGCTGAAAATAAGTACAAGCTTTTAGTGCCTATCTCATTGATTCAAAAACTATTAGAAACCTTTCACATGTCCTGAGAAACAGTAAAATGCACGATGAGGTAATTTTTAAAATCAATATAGAAGTTCATCTCTGCTTGAGCCAGACCCCGAAGCATTAGAATTCAAATTTCTTAAAAATTAAGGGCTCCAAAACCTTACAATTTTTAATAAATTAATGACGAAATTCTAACATGATTCCACAAAAAGGGAATTTAAAGAAATAGAGCTACTATGCAATTCCTAGCAGAGTAGAAAAGTAACCACCACCCCTGTCAAGACTAAAAACAGTGGGAGAAAAAAAAAATTGTATTGATTTTAGGGATGAATACATTAACCCATACGTTATTAAGGAAACGGAAACAATCTTCTTGCAACTGTAATGAAGGGTGTAATTGGATGATTTCTTACGAGCCACTTTCAATTAGTTCACACCAGTCAGCACCAGTTATTGGTGCTTTATCTGAGGTGACCCATGGAGGAAGTGGAAAAAAGTGTTTTGTTAGGTTGGTAACTAGCTTATTGTCTGAGTTGTGGACATGGCCCTGGAGGATCTGCTCCTCTCAGAAATGAGAAGTGTTGGGAAAAAGGGAAAGAGCACTTGGTAGCACTGAAGAGCAGAGATAGATCTCATCATGACTTCATGTCATACTCTACTACTCTCTGATGTGTGAGGCCCTGTCCCTCTGAAGTCATTAGGGACTCATTTCAAGCTGTAGGAACTACTATACTAAAGGTGTGATGAGTTGCTTTCAACTGAGAGTTTGCTTCTATGGAAGAGCGTGGTCTTCCTCCTTCTGATTCTTTCCTTGTGCCAATTCATATGACCCCTGCTGAATTGATTCAGCTCTGAAAGCAGGCAGAAAGCATCTTACTTTTCACTGGTTGTGGCTTTTCTGATTGCCTAAAGAGCAGACTCAATTCACCAAAGGTCAGGCGAGCATCAAAGCCTATGCAGATAGAGCAGAGAAACCACAGACCAGCACTGCTTTTTTTTTTTTTTTTAGTGTCACCAAGATTAATTCTGTTTCTCTTACCTTACTGCACCTTAAAGAACAGAATAAGGCATCATTGGCAAATGTGGGAGGACTGAGGGAATAAGTTGTGGGAGGGTGTAGCTGGAGTTGTTTCTGAAGGTGGCAGACTTCAGTAAGAAGAGCTGTCACACCTTAGGCCTTTGCCTAGAGGTTTCATGCTCTGATGCACTGTGCTAGCTCTTGAGAAGGCTGTGATCATTCTTGTCTGTTGCCACATAGCATAAATATTGTATGGCTGCATTATAAGATTATGAAATTATAATCATTATAGGATTAAGCTAGAAAGGAAAGTTGGCTAGATGTGAGGAAAAATGGTTTAAAATTAAGAAGAAATGTACCATTAGTAAATACTGCTGGGAGAATAACTCCGGAGAGTGAAACCTTTTTTTTATTCAGGTGGGACATTACTGGGTGAAAACTACAGTCTGCACCTCAGTACAGGCTGTTGTGACAGCTTAGAGCCATCAAAGAGAAGTTTGATTCCTGCAGTCTGATTTCCCTGATATCTTTACTAGATTAGCTGATGTAATGACAAACAGAGAAGGTGGCAGGATTTCAGATGTAGATGGATGTCCACTAGGAGTTTGAATGACTTAATCTAATCCTCCTACAGAGGACTCTATCCATAGCAGAGTAATGACTTCTGAAACTAAATCAGTTCTTGAACGACAGGTTCTCGCTTGAGTTCATGACTCCAGTGCAGCTATCCTTATTTACACAGTAGTTCCCAATTCTGTTGACAATTAATCTAGCCTCTCTGTTGACACCAGCACACTTACTCATGCAATTTTGTAAGTAAGAGCACAGTCAGGCCTCGGGAGAGAAAAATCTCTTTATTTCCTGGAGCCACATATTCCCCAATTGCTTGTTATTTCCAGCATCTTCTATTTCTCCTGGCATGAAGGTACATTTCTCACTTTAAATTGACTTCATCCAATCATCTCCCTGTTTTTCTGCCTCTTGTACTATATTTGTTTCCCCTAGAACACACTCACTGCACCCATTACTGTAATGATTTAATGGCTCTTAAATCTCTTCATCCCTCATCAGTGGGCTTTCAGTTTTTCTCCTGCAGTATTTAACACAACTGTACTGGAGGAGGGAGTAGAATAAAGGGAGAAAGGACACCTAACATTAAACTGTTCTCAAGGAAAGTAACTTTTACATAGGGGCTTTTGTACCTTTCTGACTTACATAGCTAATCATTAAATCTTTTTCCACACCTGAAAAATCTGAAAAAAAAAGGTTTTAATTCCATTTTATGATCAAAATTCTATTTCTACAGGGGAAAATGAAAAAGTGAAGTGATCTGCCTTCAAGGACCTAATCAAAACTGGAAGTGTGACTGGGGGACATATGGGATGGCAGAGATTTCATCTCATCTCGAAGATGGACAGAAGTTAATGACAGTACTCTGTCTTTGTACCTTTCACTTGGCATCTCTCATGTACATTTATATTTTGCTTCCTTTCCCAGTGGGATCTTTAAGTTTTGAGAAATTAGAAAGACTTTTTGTGGAACAAATATTTTCTTGCCCTTGTGTATGTCTTTGGCTATTTGCACATTCCTCTACAAAATATAAGCTCCTCCTTGTGCTGTCTCTCCACAGCTATACCTGTGCTGTGGGCTGTGTGATGCTTAATGCAGAGGGAAATGCAGAGCATCCTTGGAGGAGTACACATTTTACAGGACTGCATTTCAGAGCTCTGTTCAGAACTTACTGCGTAATGCTGGTAAAAGAGATGTCCTCCATCGGCTTTTCTAGAAATAATCACTCATCAACATCTTGGTGCTGAAGATATTCAAGGGTCAGCCTAGCAATCCCTTCCATCTTGTTTAGGTACTGGCAATACCTTGCAAGGGAGACTGTCTTGCTGAAATATCATAAATATTATTATTTATATCATTAATATTATTATTTAAAATAAAGTTATATATATAAATATTCATAAAGGTCACAAGTCTTTTTTCAGAGGTATTGAAGGAGATACTGCAGTGCTAAGAATGATTTTCAGAGAGAGAGTTGGATGTGCTAAGTAAAGCTGAGATCAGGAGATATAACAGGAATTCAGCAATGGGCAATGAAACCGTGTATTACCTCAAATTTATACCTTTCTGCTGCTCCCGTATTTCTGGTTTTACTAAGGGAAAAAAAAAGACCGCCAAAATAGTGCTAGGTAAGATACACTGGTGATGTGACCACACCTGGCAATTCAAAGATGCTGCAAAGGCTGCTGCATCCAGAAAATTATAGAGGTTCCTTCAGCAGTCCTAAGCATAGTAAAAGCTGTTATGTTGTGTAAGATAGGTTCAGAAACTTACAGATCCAATCAAATCTGCAGGCCTCTCAGTTGGGGGTGAAAGTAGATTGAAACTAGAGTGGGAATTCCCCTTGCTGAGGGGAAAAGAAAGATGCAAGGGCAGAAGAGAGTTAAAGCAGAGCCCTCCTCTCAGCAGAAGGTGAGATGTTCAGATCTTTCAGTAATGTATCTTCTGGCCAATCTTAGCTGCTAGCAAGCTCAAAAAATTGAAAACAAAAGACAGTTAAATGAAGAAAAAAGTGAAATGTTTTTTGAAAGCTTTTTGGCTCGTGGAAGAGACATTTCATAGCTGAAGCCCTGATAAACCAGTTTCAGTCTGCATTAGTGGCCATTGCTCTACATTCACCTTCCAGAGCTCAGAATGGCCTTTTGCAGCAATGTGGTACAATGTCTCCTTGATCTTCCAAGTCTTGCTCAGGCAACCGATGCTGGGAATAGAGAAGAGAGCACTTTTACTCTCCAAAACAAACGTCAGAATAAAAGATGTGTTGAATGTATGCTTGAAATGGCCTACTGTTAAGGAGGATCTCATGGCATAATTGCTTACAGAAACAAGAGATCTTATTTTCTTGTTTCACTCAGTAAGTGACTGGTGGGAGAATGCATATGAACTTGCACAAACAGCATCATTGCAGAGATTACTGGTATATAGTGTGAGTCTGAGATCAAGTAAGCAAAGCTTTAGCAGGCTCTTGTCAGGGAAAGAAGGAAAACTTACTGGGTTTGGTTTTTTTTTGAGGTAAGGGTCATCCTGTGGCAAACAGATTGCTCAGACCACAAGAGAGATGGATCAGATATAGAGACATGTCAAGAATTATTTGTCTTGAAGTTTAAAAAGACAGTTCTCTTGGTGTAGTGAAACTGACTTTTTTTTAGTACACACCTCACCTAATCTATTGATGATACGATACATTGTCCTGGCTCAGCCCCAGCCGGCAGCTGAGCCCCACACAGCCGCTCGCTCACTGCCCTGTCAGCAAAACAAGGGGAAGAACGAGAACAGCAGAGGGCAAAAGGCCTTGAGTTGAGATAATGATCTTTAATGGGCCAACAAAGGGAGAAGGAAACCACAACAAAGCGGCAGTAGTTATAGTGGGATGTAAACAGACGCAATGACAAATGGAGCGCTTTACCAATGGATGACTGACCCTACGAACCAGACCAAGCACGAATCAGACCAAGCACCAGCCCCTGTCCCTGGCCAGCCCCCTTTTATGGAGGACATGAGGGCACATGCTATGGGATAGCCCTGACCAGCTCGGCTCACCTGGCCCGGCTCCTGAAAATTAACCCTATCCTGGCCAAAGCCAGGACATGTGTTTTGAATTTTGTTGGATAACTAATGTCTCAGAGTAAAAGAACTCTCTTACTTCAGAGGCTTACTGAGAGTGTATATGCTACGGCAGAGTCAGCTGATTACTATGATGATGGGAGATATGGAACTCACAATGAACCTGTTCACAACAGCAGAAATAAATCCTCCTTGCCAATGTTTACATCCATAGAAACATCCCAAAACAGCTCAGGAACACCAAGGCACAAATACTACAAGTCAGCAGCAACTATGCATTAGCAATTATTTGCGGTTTTACTGTGTTCATCAGTATAACTGAGCTCCTGACAGAATCTATCAAAACTGCACTCCACAGGACTGCCTGTTGTTACGTTATAGGGCTTTTAGGAGGGGAAGTGAATAGTAACTTCTCTCCTTCAGGTTGTGTCATAAATTTACACATAAACAACCTTTCCCGAAACTCCTTTTTTTTTTTTTTTGATTCAGAAAGCTGGAGAGTGCTTTGTGTCAGTGTTATTCAATGTGAAAGCCCAGAGATGGAGTGAGAAATAGGGAAGTTAAGATCAGTCACTAATTCTGGATTATCAACTTGAGAGCAATAGCATAGACTGCAGCTGTCTGAAAATGAATATCTACAAAGTGGACTCCTGAATCTAAACTAATCACCCTGAGCCCTCTCAGGGTGAGAGGAGAGGAGCTGTGTGCAATTTATCTCAACATAAAATAGACATTTAGAAGAAGATAGATGGATTGTGTTCTAGATGTGTATTTATTTATCTCCACTGACTGTAAAGAAAGTGTAATAACTAGCACAGGTAGAGATGTTTACACTGTACACAGCTAAAGTTAGGTGAGGTGAATCACAGCCCTGGGTCTGATCCCATGAGACATCAGACTACCTATTCCATTGATATCAGCTGTAGAGGACAGATGCTTCTGAGAAATCTGGAGAGCAGCAAGTGGGTTCAAGCCAAGAATGGAGACACCCTGAACAGTTAACTGTCCCTGGAAAGTTTTGGCCTTAAAGAAGCACATTAAATGCTCTTCATCTCATAAGCATTGCTATTAGTAGTGGAAGGTATTCACATTTCTTTGCTTGAATCAGTTAGCTATATTCTCTATCCACCCTCTTGAGTAACTTCTAGAGAGATCCCAGCATACACATCTTCTATTTTATATGGTGCGGATGCACTTCAGGGGGAACTTTGATCCCTCTCACCATCCGCAGCAACTCATTGCAATAATACAAGACAGCTGGGTCAGTCTCAATTACTTCATATCAGATGCAGTGGCTTAATTGGAGAGTGTGCTGGAGAAACTTTGTGAACTTGCAGCAAAAATAGCCCAATTAAATACATTTTGCTTCTGAAAATGGACCCAGTATATGAACTAGCCATCTCCTTTCTCAGCAAAACTTAACAATAACTAAATGAAGCTAACATTTTCCAACTCAACAATTCTCTAATACACAGCATTTAGGTAGGGAATAAAAAAGGGTTTATTAGCTGACCCAGAAATTATGACCAGTGCCCAAGAAATAACCCATTCCTAGCAAAAGGAGGAAATGCAAATTGTTCAACTACAAAAAGAAAAGGTGATTGAAGAAAGAGATACATCCAAAAGTCTGGTATGGGAGAGGAAACTTTCACCAGAAGCGCTCAGTGACCAAAATCATAATGCACAACTATAGATGCTATTCTATATCTGAAAAGATGCTTCTCACTCCAATCTTTAATCAAAAGCAGGAGAAAACTCAGGAACAGCCCAGAGTCTCTGCACTGATTTAAGTAGATCCAGTTGGTAGCGTGACTGAACATTTCAGATTGCACTGGGGCTGAATTTAAAAACTTTGTTAGATAGAGAACTATCACATTCAGGTGTTTTCTTAACCATCTCAAATAAGAGACCAATCTCAGAGTGGGCTTTGAACCTGTAAATTAGATGCATGAAGAAGAGGAACTGGGTGGCAAGAAGTTCTAAGATGCTGGGTAAAAAAAGTGAATGGAATAACGCAGCTGGTCTGCAGTCTCGTTCATGGCACAAAAAAGCAAAAGAGTGGATACCAGTACAATGTCTGTAATATTAAATTAACATAGCCCTTATGTGGAACTGAAGCCAGACAGCATCAAACAACATTTCTGATGATATTACTAAACTCTCTTACTCTGCAGAAATAGGGTGGCTGTATCCAAAAGTACTTATTTCAACTGTCTCTGATCATCTCCTCAGAAACTAGAAATAATTTTGGAGAGTCCTAGGTCACCTATGCCAAGACCAGTCCTAGGAATGTCACTGAGCCTTGTTTAATCTACTGGTGCAGCCAAGTGCTGGGATAGCAGGAGAGATTTCCCAGCGACAGTACCAGTCCTGTGACAGTTCCTTCTGGCTCATTTGATTTCTGTTAACAAAAGCTTCAAGACAGCAAAAGCACAGATGTGGTGATGTTTGCTTGACAGAAGGGAAAGATGATTGCAGTGTGATAGAGAATCCAAGCAAAACAAATTTCTGAGAAGTACAATCTTTCCAACACTGAAGCTTCAAGTAACAGCTGAGACATTTCAAAGAAAAGACACAGAACACCTCTACAGCAGCCTAATCCTGCTTTTCTTCTCCACAAACTACTTCCTCTATTCTTTCTCCAGGAAAAATTTAGTTGGTCAGTGCCACCCCTGAATCCTAAGTTTCATGTGGATTGCAACAGTGTTGGGTAACTTAAAGCAACAAGGCTGGCAGCATTATATGCTCTGAGTGAATTCCTTGATGAACATTTCCCACTTTGTCTTCCTTTCAAATCATTCACTTTAATTAGTCCAATCCTATCCAACAGATTATTCACTCATAAACTTCCTCTGAGGAGCATATGGAAGTTAATTTCAGCCGTTGGACGTAAAGATTTATATTCCTGCTTGTCCTGGTTTCAGCTGGGAGAGAGTTAATTTTCTTCAAGGAAGTCGGTGTGGGGCTGTGTTTTGGATTTGTGCTGGGGGCAGCGGTGGTGGTGGAGGNACTGCTCCTTGCCATCACATACTGAGGGCCTTTCTAATTCCACTCAGCCACTCCACTTTCAGAGGGGTAAACCACTCCCTGCGGGCAGAGCATGGTGATCCCAGATTTACCTGGTATTTGTGAGGATGCTTACTTCCATTTTCCACGGTTCACTTTGGTTGGTAGGCTGGATGACAGAAAATGTTTCCTGGTTCTTCATTGTAACTGTCTGAAACCAGACAGAAATGATGAGGAACTGGAGATTAGCACCTCCTGATAATGAATAAGGATCAGCAAATGGAGAGTTAAGCATACATATGGACAGCTTCAGAAGCACTATATGTGTTTATTTTGGTGCTTCTGTCTTCTGATTTTAAAAGGTAGATGCCAGTTCTGCTTTTCTAAATAAAATGTCTATCTTTACACTTTAGGCAAGGAAGTTGCATAGGTGCATATGCATTGTCAGGAGTGTACTACCAAAAAAAATTCCTAAATAAATGAGTGTTTGGTGGAGTAGTCAGTGTTTGGAAATGGGATTATATAAGGGAGAGCTTCACAAGCTGAAGGAGGAAAATAAAAGGAGGATTAAATAAAATCACCCAGTTACACTATTCCTTTCATTGGAAGCAGAATTAGTCATCAGCTAATGAGAGCTGACTCTGGGGTCTCTAACGCTACACTGTGACCTATTCAGTGAGTGCATTCATGCTATCCACTGGATAAGACACTGTTCCCAGGATGGTTTTGGGGAAAAAGGAAAAGATTGGGAAAGGATCATGCAAGCTGCAGTTATAATAAATGCACCTATACACAGGCATTTCCTACCTGGCTGTGAAGCCTTAATTTTCTTCATGTAAGGAAGCTATATTTTCCCAACTAACTTGATATCCTGGTTGGATTAGAGTCCTATCATACCAGCTCATGGAAGAACCTTTTCTTTCCGTCCATAATTCCTCATCTGAAGTGACAAGACACGCAAAAAACAGTCAGAGAAAACAGAGGAAGAAAGGTGCAAATTGTTGAAGACCATACAAACCTCCTCCAAAATTAATGTTTTACCCACCAAGACATGCTGTCTCCTAATATACGCATTAGGCCATCACATAAAAACCCCCTGGGCCTGTCCAAAAGACAATTGTTCTTCTTTCTCCTCCTCTTCTGTCCTCATTTCATCTGATAGTTTAATGGCATATTTTACCTCACAGTGATTCTCAGCTCTCTATTTTATTTCTCCCTGGCCTAGTAACAGCATTGCAAGGCTCACATTTCAGTTTCACCCTATGGAGAAGCAATGCTGATTTGCTTTCCTTCCAGATGTGAAGCAACCCGTTTATGTTTAATATTCGCTCTTCAGTCACACTGCAGCCTGCATTTAACTACATTTTTATGCATTATAAATGCACATACATTTGAAAGAATAAAATTTCCGCTATCCAGCATCACTCTAAATGGAGCTGAAGTGAGCTCTTGTTTCCCTGAGACAGCCTGACATTTGAAGATCATTTTTAACCATTTCAGTTTTGAACTGTAGTTTTTCACCTCCTAACTCCTTGTGTTGGTGGGTCTCCAAGCACTTCCTGAAACAGGCAATGAGTAATCATCCAGACAGTGTGCTAAGGAATATAAATGCAACTTTTATCAAAGGAGGAAAAAGGTCTAGTAGGGATTTGGTGTCAGCTCTAACGGATATCTGGTGTCCAAGTCTCTGATCTAATCTATGCAGTGCATGCTCCTCAAAAGTAACTGGCTCCAAGTAAAGGCTCCCAAATCTGTTTTGCTTCTCAGGCTTGGATGATAACTGATCAATCTGCTACAAGCACACAACAGCATCTCTCGTCTCCTGGAACACTGTCATCATTGGTTGCAGTGTGTCTCTAAAAACTCTGATGTCAACAGCAAGTGTGGGTGACTGCTGTGTGAGTGGGGTGGTATGGCCTCATGACCTTACTGCAGGTCTCAGGATTCATTCACAAGGCAAGGGAATGGGGAAGGAGAACCCATAACCCTGCAGTCCTTTGGTTCCTTGACTTCCTCCTCTTTCTTTTTCAGTCAAGTGAAACTCTCATGCCTAGAATAAGCCTCCACCAACCCGTGCTCATCCACCAAGTTGTAACGATTCATAGCCTCACCTGAATGAAAGTGTCAAGTGCCTAGGGTCCCAGGCCCTGAAGTGCTGAAGAGCAGGAGGTACGGGCTTTGTGTTTTGGGCCAGATACATCCCTTGGCGTGAGTTCCAAGTGTTCTGCAGCCCCGGCAACCCCACTGTGTACAGCACAATGCGCCGTTTGTCTCTGTGCAGCAGAGACAAGGATCAATTATCAAGATTCATACTACTACAAAGCTCCTGCTGAAAAAAGGGCAAAATTTTACTAAAGCAAGGCACATTTCATTAGCCTTCTTAATCCGTGTATTTACAGACAACTTGTTTCTGAATGGACTTTGCAAGCCTCATTTGCAAGTCACAATACATGGTGAAGAATTGTAATTACTGACTTAATGAGACAATGATGCTTTGCTTAAAAAAAAAAAAAAACCCACACCAAAAAAACCCCTACTATACCCATCTGCCTTCAAGTGTGTGTATGCGGGTAAATACTCTGCAGTGCCAGTTGGAAAAGGATTTATGGAGTGATAGCTACTTGTCACATGATGTGAAATGTGATATTTTATAGTGATCCTTTTAGATCTTCAAACCTAAGCAAAATTTTTGTTGAATCAGAAATCAGAGTAGACCCACTGCAGAGCATCAGATGGTAAAGCAGCATTGACTATTCCCTTTCAGTTTAAAGACAGTTCCTCACCATGACAGTGTTGGCTTTGATTTTTTGAAAACACATAGAGAGAAACTGCTGACAACAGATACTGCTATAATCTAGCAGGCAAAGGCTGATTAGAAATCAGTGACACGGATTTCAACAAATAAAGCATGACCCATCTTGCAACAGTGAAAGGAATCATTGAACAAGGTGACTAAGGATATGGTAGATTTACCAGCATATGAAGCCTTGAAATTCATTTGTTTTCAGCCATAGCAGTTTGGGCAATTTACCACATGGCCACACCAACACTTCTCTCCAGCATAACAGAGTGGGAGAGACTGTACAGCCAAGGACAAGACTACCTATTTTGGCAGTGTGTTTATGTCAGATGAAAGCTTTCTGTAGCCTGAAGCAGCACAGAATACTTTGTAGTATAAATAGGATTATTACTCTTGAGGAACTTATTCATTGTGTTTGGAATGTGTGGATGCCTACATCTGAGGTAGTTACCATAGGCTTCCATGCTAACTACTAAAGGAAAACTAGGGCACAACTCATAAGACTTGGATGGATCACAACTTAGAAGTGCCTGTTTCTCTCCACTGACTGTCAAGGATGTTGAGGGTGGCTTATAGATGTCTGCTTTATGAATCTCACCCTTTGTGTCTCTCATGAACTGGTAGCAGAGACACTGAGGTGATAATGAAGAAATTCCATGCTTATTGATGCTTCCTAGGATCCCCAAGCTTATAAACACCCAGTTCCATCTAGGTACTTAAGAAAGTAATTTCCTACAAAACTTCTGCCAAATTCTGTTGTGTTGTGCAGTCAAGGAAGTAAGACAAAGCACGATCTTCTGCTGATCTCAGTTTGGCTGTGACTTCAAGCTAGAGACATCAATTCAATGCTTTGGGGTAGATACACAGATGCAGTACTTTATAGACATGACTGGATCTTGTCCATCTTGCTTCTGGGCAGCGGTTTCATTATGGCATAGAGCCACTATGGTCTTGATTCACTAGCTTGAAAGCAAGCTCTGCTGTAGGAAGGAAATCTGGATTTGATCCCAGCAGCACAGTCCATCCTAATTTCCTAAGATGTCAGAAAAGGTTTCTCTGGGATAGATATAAGGACAACAACATCTAGTCAGAGAGCATAGAAAATAAAAGTTTCTAGAAAACAGACCCCAGACTTCTTTGATGATCTTAAAAGAGAAAATCGATGTCTTTCCTGAACACATTGAAGAGAGGTGGGAAAAAATGAAAGAGTAAATGGCAGTTTTTTCATTTTTAATCTTTTTAAATGCAGTTTCAGTACGATATGAATGATAGCAGCATGAGCAGAGATTGTTACTTTAATAGGATTATTGTCAGATGCTGGCTGTGTTCATACTACAGCAATGAATTTCCTGCAGCGTGGATACATTTCCATGTTTGATATGTTACAAAGACTGCTAAATGTATTTCATTTCAGATATCAGGTTTGCAGCAGTCTCTATTTTTCTCCTGTTTGAAAGATTATATCTGTGGACATCACACCCACAAGGCTGAGATCCTGGTTTGTTGAAAGTTTATCACACGATGTTGATTTGCTAGTATCACTCGTGTGTGTGTGTCTAAGTACATACCTTGAGGAACCTTTCTTACCTCTCTGGTTGTAACTAGAGACTGGGCCATATCTCTACTTGTCAAGTCTTAATTTCCCTGAATTCACTCAAATCCTGTGTTTGGATACAGACACAGGCTTTGAGCTAGACTGGAGAAAAGCAGAAGCAGGACCCTGAGCCTTCCTTAACCCTCAGCATAGTTCCAAACGTACCCTTTCATATCAGAGAGCCTGCTCGGTGGCTGGCTATCCTTTGACATAAAGCCTGCAATGCTTTGCGGGGGCATTATGGTGGCAAGCACCAGGAAGGAAGGTCAGATGGACTTTTTCCTCAATGCCATCTGTCACAAGGGACCATGGGAATCAGAAGGAGCTGAGCCTGTAGATATCCAACATAAACACACAGTGTGTTCCTCTAGCCTGCTCTCAGGCTCTCTCACAGATGCCTTAGCTTTAATACTTCCAGTGCTAGATTTCATGTCCCTGAACTGGCAGGCTGCCAATTCATTCTTTGTAGCCTGTATTTAAGCAACAATGATTTACAGTTAAGATGTCTCAGCTAATCATAATGTAATTAATAGTCTGTAATGTCTTGGAGAAGGAAGCATTTCAGATCTAGGAGTTTTGGCTGCACTGCAATGATGGACTGTAGGACATAATTTATTATTTTTTAAGCTATTGCCTTGTTGTTTTGGAAACTGAGAATTTCAAAGAGCTTGAATGTAAATTTGACATTTTGATACACTGCTGGTTACTGCAGCGGATTCAGCTCTTAGGATAAGTAAATGTATACCAGCTGAATTCCCTTTGCTGGCATACTGTGAAATTTCCAACTAAGAATGCAGCAGACAATATCAAAGATATTAATTCTGCATTTCTGTATGTATACTAGAACGTGGGATAAAAAGAAAATCCCTGTACTGGGAATCAAGACAGTTATCTACTCCTACCTATTTAATGGACTGTCCTTGTGACCTGGAGGAGCCCCATGACCCCAAATGCTAGGAGTTCTTGATAGCAAGAGCAGAGGTGGTTTGGAAAAGCCAAGGAAAGGTGGCTTCAGACATCCACAAAACACTTATGAGAGGCAAATCTGTACTTCAGATGGCCTGTGTGAGCAGGATGGACTGCAGTCAGCTTTTCCTGGGAGAGCCCAGCGTAGGCAATCCTTTCACAAGAGTGGCACATCTACAAGACCGTCCTTTGGTGGATCTGTCATGGTTTAACACCAGCTCACAGTTAAGTGCCACGCAGCTGCTCACTCACTGACTCACTGCCCCCCTGGTGGGATCAGGGAGAGAATCAGAAGAGTAAAAGTGAGAAAACTCATGGGCTGAGATAAAGACAGTTTAGCAAAAGTCACATGCACAAGCAAAGCAAAATGAGGAATTCATTCACCACTTCCTGTGAGCAGGGAGGTGTTCAGCCATCTCCAGGAAAGCAGGGCTCTGTCACATGTAACAGTTACTTGGGAGGACAAACGCCATCGCTTCAAAGGTCCCCATTTCCTTCTTCTTCCCCCAGCCCCTTTATATGCTGAGCATGACATCGTATGGTGTGGAATACCCCTTTGGTCAGCTGTCCCGGGTGTGACCCCTCACAGCTTTTGTGTACCCCCAGACTATTTGCTGGTGGGGCTGTGTGAAAAGCAGAAAAAGCCTTGGTTCTGTGTAAGCACTGCCCAGGAGTAACTAAAACGTCCCTGTGATATCAACACTGTTTCAGCACAAATCCAAAACAGAGCCTCATACTAGCTACTATGAAGAAAATTAACTCTGTCCCAGCCAAAACCAGCACAATGCCTGCACTGAAATCTTCAGAAGTTTTATTCTGTAAGCAAAGATGGTTATGTCTCTCAATCATTCACAATCATAGAATCACTAAGGTTAGAAAGGACCTCTGAGATCATCAAGTCCAACCGTCAACCTAACACCACCATGCCTACTAGATCATATCCTGGAGTGTCATGTCTACATGTTTCTTGAATGTCTCCAGGGACAGTGACTCAACCACCTCCCTGGGCAGTCNGACCTGTGCTCCAGCCCCTTCACCAGTTTTGTTGCCCTCCTCTGGACACGCTCCAGCAGCTCAATGTCCTTCTTGTATTGAGGGGCCCAAAACTGGACACAGCACTCAAGGTGCGGCCTCACCAGGGCTGAGTACAGGGGGACGATCACCTCCCTGCTTCTGCTTGCTACACTATTCCTGATACAAGCCAGGATGCCATTGGCTTTCTTGGCCACCTGGGCACACTGCTGGCTCATGTTCAGCCGGCTGTCAACCAACACCCCCAGGTCCTTCTCTGCCAGGCAGCTCTCCAGCCACTCTGCCCCAAGCCTAAACACCTGTGTCCAGCAAGACCACCTGCAACACCACTGCTATGTCTTCTAGACAGAGGGGTTTGGAGAGGCTGCAGTAGAAGCTTCTCTAGGCTCTTGCTAGCACAGCTGATCTGATTCTGCTGATCTCCTGCTTAGAGACATATCCTGGGGAACCTCATAATATCCTTTACATCATGTGGTGTCCCGAGATGCCTAGCCAGGCTCAGGGATGGATCTGTCAGCAGAAGGCAATTCTAGCCAGTGCTGTAGGCTCAGACCAGGAAAGTGATTCCTGGCAAGTACTGCCTGAAAACTAAGCTCTGGGCCTTTTTAGCAAGGCTTAACTGTCAGAAATACCTTTTCGTGCTGTTTGGTGGTTGGCTTTTGGATTAGGCAATCGTTACAGCCTCCCTGCTGGTTATACTAGAAAGTTATCAGCTGAAATCTTTCTGCTTCATTAAAAAATGGTAAAGTTATTAAAGAATTAACTCCCTAGGACATTCTTTTTTGGAAACAATTAACTAAAGATGTGTAAATAGTTTTTACATTTGTGTCTGTTAAGAGAACAATAACTATCTGGATACTTTTCATTTTAATTTCAAATAAAGTTCTGAGTTACAACTATTAAGAGGTGGGGGGGGTGTATTTCAAGAACAGAATAAGTAAAATCAAAGCCAAAGAGAAATTCTCTAGTGTCTGTAGAAAACTCTGTTGTGTTGTCATACCAAGCCAGCGGAAGAAATTCAAGCAGTTTTTCCATCAGAAGTCCCTCAATTGATACTGTTAAGTGAAGGCCCATAAGGAACCCTACAAACAGGTTTCACATCGAAGCTTGTAAAGCATTTAAGTAGTGTAAAACAGTCATCTACACTTGCAGTCTTCAGTCTTTGCATAAAAGTAGTGATTCTTTCAAGTTCCAAAGTGAATGAACACTTTTTCATTTGACACATCTGGAGAGTACCCAGTATAGTAGCACTCTGAAAAATCATTTGATATTATTCAAAAAAACATTAAGGATAAGTGAATTTCAGTCCCTGGGTCTCTTGGAAGCTGGATTTGCCATCTGGGCTGTGGATGATTTCATTACAAGGCACACTGGCTCAGATGCATCACAGGGCCTCGTAGCTCTATTTGGGACAAATTTAGTCATTACAACACAGAGAGAGATCACATCCCTTATCAGGTCAAAGAGGATCAAAGACTCAGGGAAGGAAAAATATAGTTTGTGCTGTTCAAAGAAATCACTAAGAAAGGATTTGCTCTCTAAGACTTTTTTTAAGGGATTTTTTTTTTTTTACTTAAGTCATGTCTGATCTTGCTGGAGGCCTCACTACTACTTTTTTTAAAAAACAGTTATATTCACTGCAGAGGATGACATTTCAATTAACCTGTCTTTACTTCATGCAAGTGAGTCAGTGGGCAAGGACATATTCTCTGCACTGTAGTGGATGCTACCCTTCAGGCAGCCAGGAAGAGAACATGCAACCATGGCACGGAGTGACAGATTGGGTCACTATCAACCAAAAATTGTTTCTCGTTCACTCTGCTGAAGTGACCATGCAGGCATGGGACTCTGATCCTGAGTTCACAGACTTGACTCAGGCTTAAATGGTTATCTGCATGTTTGGTCCATGAAGAGGTGATGGTGTTTAACTTTGCCATCTGTGAGCCTTTCTTAATCACATTACCATCTTGCCTGCAAGTAACCTCTGAAATTTGTATTAGCCACACTAAACCTATGAAACAATTAAGCTCAGGTGGACCTTTGATTAAAAATAAATTAGGAATATTTACAAGTGAAAAGGGAATACTTTATTTTTACAGCATAGGTGTCAGAATTACAGACTAGTTTATGCTTCCAATGTGAAAAAATTTAATTAAGATCAATTTAATTAATTGCTACAGACCCAAATTAGTAGTCTGTCAGTGCCAGAAGTTCTGGTTTCTTCCTTCTCATTTTTTCCAGCGTGTGGAGTTCTCTCTCAAATGCTCAATCTATTCCTAGGCAATACAGTTAAATTTACACACTAAAAAAGAGGAAGCTAAGTATTAACTGCCAAGGAAAACTAACCCTTTACTCATTTGCTGTGCATAATTTTCTTCTTTCCTCTTTCATTGTGGTATTTTTAACTGTGCACCATTTGTCATGGTTCTTGGGCTTCAGACTCTGACAACAGCAGGTGGGATACAGCCCTCTCACTTCTTTAGGATGTCAAGTGCAAGTAGGCATCCAACACAGTCTCTGAACCTGGCAGACTTGTGTCTGCTGAGAACCATTTCCCAACAAAATGTCTTATGTGCTCATCAAAGCATCTTTTATAACTGGGATAAAAATTAATTATGCCAACCCTCTCCCACTTTCTGTGGAGGGTCATGAACAGAGCTCTTCTCTCTCAGGTCACAGTGCTTATCTCTTTAGAGCTGGAGCATAGGAGAAGACCTTAGATTTTGTGGTAGGTCTCACAACCTAGGCTAGGAAGAGGAAGGCCTTGAGCTTATTCTCAAAGAAGCCAATGGATATAAGACAAAGAAAAAAAATTCTTTATGTTGATAGCCTTCAGCTATTATTCCTACCACTATGGCAGGAGCGGACATCTGTCTATCGCTGTAGTTCGCAGTCCAATGCGGTACATAAACTGATCTTTACCTGCTGGCCAAGCCAATGCAGGAGAGAGCTGGAATGGTGAAAGGGAGCAGGGAAACGTGCCACTCTCAATCCTGTATCATGGAAGAAAATTGAGGATGGATATGTAAGTAAGCATAACAGCATTCTAATACCCTGTGCACCTCTTCTGGAAGTCGTAAACTGTCTTGTCCCCAATTCCAGACCTGAGGAAATGTGGCAGAGGACTGATGTGAATTTATACAACTCTGGAACCCACAATAGAATATTACTGCTTAATCAACAGTGACAACTCTGGAAGTCCCCAGCTGGGAGATATCTAGGTTTTTCATAAGTGAACCCTTGCAATGGCCACTTTGCTCATTGATATTGTGTGCTTGTAAACATGGCTAAATCTCACACAAACTCCAAATCTAGTAGTCACTTGAAGCACTGCATACAATAGAGAAGTAATTAGAGGGACTGAAGGGTGCCCCTCTTATTGTAGAATACCTCAGCAAGGGCACCCGTTTTAGAAGTAGGAGACTTGAGTTCAGTTCAGGAGAGCATCTTCTCCATGAAGTCTTTGTCTGTCTATGCTTTCCAATTCAGCTTTGTTAAGGAAAAAACTCAGGGAAGAAAAAGACAAACAGTTTCTAATGATTTGCAAAAAAACCCCACAAATAACCTAGAATCACCAGATCCCATCATTTAAAAGCAGCAGTGGATGAAAGAGCAGTTGTACAACCCATGCTTATAGTTGCAGTCAGTCCATCCTTTCTGAGGTTTCAGTTCAAGCGCTAGCTGCTTGCTTCAAAAATGAATTAATTTCATTTTCTAGCTTAAAACTTCGATGGAGTTTTTCTGCCCTACAGGAGAAATGTATGAAAACAACGTGAAGATGTGCTCTTGAAAATCACATGACAATGGCAAGGAACCAATGTCTATTACTTCATTAAATAAAGATAATTTTTAAAAACAGCGATGAAGCAAGCTTAATTCAGTGGGAAGCAAATAGTGAGGGAGCTGCCCCCAGGCTTCAGCTTTAGAGGTTTGCACAACTCAAGAGTCCTGTTTTGAGAGTACAGGAAAGCAAAGCAGAGGATCTGGCTGGAAGATCAGGCACTGAATAGGAAGTATTGTTTATTTGCTTCTGAGACATAACTACAATATTGGATAGTGCTTCTGTCTCATCATGCCTCTTAACTTCCTCCAGTCCAGTAGCTGGGAAATGACTTAGAGCTATAGATAACATAACTGCTAAAAGGGACAGTGCTCCTGTTCCATTACTCATGTTGATGGTTGAACCCCACAGGTCTGTTGGGTCAGTCATCACTGGTCTGATATGACACACAGCAGACACACTAGTGACTTCACTTCATCTAAACTCTGTCAAAGTCAGTGCAACTGTCTGGGGAAATGTCCATCTGTTGATTAAACTATTCCTACTTTAGACATCTTCCAGGTAATAGTACAAGGCATCCTACTATTTAAGTACTATGAAATAATGGCAAAGATCATCTTTTCAAGAGCAAGAGGGATGGATGTACTTGAATTCTTCAATTTGCATTTAAAGCTACAAAAGAAATCTCTATTCATCAAGAAGCATGGTTATGAATATACACAGTTCATAAATTTATTGCAATGAGTAATCCTTATGAAATCAGCAGCAAAACTCTCCACAGAAGTGGGGATACACAGACATGTAGGTTGTTGTCAGGTTAGAAAGTTTAGAAGGATCATCCACCATGACGTAAGGTTTTGTGGGTCATTTTTTTCCTGTCCTGGGAGCCCAGCTTCAAATTCCACAAAGAAATAATGTAGGTGATCTAAAATTCCTGATGACCAGGACCAGTGAAATCTTGGATATGATGCCAAGAATACTGTATAAAGTATAATATTTGATACATGTCTGCATAATTTGTTGGTTTCATATTAGGGTTATCAATACATCTGCCCTGTAATTCTTAAAAACAATCTTGATCACATTATTCACCTAGAAAGAGCATCCCATAATCACACATAAAAATTATTGCTCAGAAGATTGAGTCCACTAATAAAGCATAAAAGCTAAATAATCCTTTCACCCACCTATCATAAACCACTGTTTTCCCTTGTAGTATTTTTAAATACTAGTTTCTCCAAAACTTTAATACACAAACTTACAGTGATTATTTTTTGAGATAATCCCAAAGACAAAACTGTCAGTTTTGGGGATGAAATAACTTCCTACCTGAAGAAAAATATATTTGCTTCTTCCAACTGCTGCCTCAGTATTGCAAGACCCACCAGAAATGAGGCATCATGACAGGAGTCAACAGTCAGATCTTCATGCCAAGAGTTCAGCTCTTTTTCAGGGTGAAGTGATGTCTTAGCACAGGCCAGTGAAATTATTTAGCTGTCGCCATGGTGTAGGGTTTAGACAGAAGGTTATTCTCAGTTGTGTGAGCTTTAGGGTTCTGGGGTCAGGTCAACAGCATTTGGGTAGCCCCTCCACTGAGTTTTCCATCTAGTAAATGGCTTGTGCAGAGCTGCATGGCCAGGTCTGTTCAAAGTGATAGGATCTCCAATACAACAAGGGAATCTCTTGCCCAAGCTCAGAAAGAACATCACAGAGAAGAAACAGATGCAAAAACTCTCCCTGCTCCCTTGTCCTCCGTCTTCTAGAACTGACTCTTAAAACACACTCCAGAGCAGTGATTTAAGGAAAAGAAAGGAGGAGGAAAGAAATCCCAAAAGATTCGTACAAAGAAACCATTAGAAAAGAGCACATGAAAAAAACCAAACTTACCCACTCCATAAAAAATAACACATTTGTGTTCCTCAACCTCACAGTAGTCCAGGTCACCTGGTATCCATACACCCAGAGGAGTAAGATAATATAAAACATTTACAGTGAAGGCACTCAGTTCAATTAGCAATGCAAGCAGTCAAGCCAGCCACCTCTAAAGGCAGAACCCTGAAGTGCAACTGCTGGGTCACACAAGCTGCTGCAAACCCACTGCACCTGCTCTCAATCAGCAGATTTGTCAGGTTTCTGAACTCCGTAAAGGGATCCAACCCAATTCCTGAGCATCTCCAAACTGCTTACAGGGATAATATGCTTTTCATATATAAATATATATGCAGACACTTTTTAATATATATAATATATGCTATTATACATCTATATAATATCAGCTCTTATATATGCTCTTCAAACTTTCCAGTGAGGAAGGTCTCCACATGTGGAAACCAAGGTGTAAGGCGGCAGTTATCTTTACGCTATTCCACAGAGGATGAGCAGGACACCAATGCCCTGATTCACAGCTAGGATTTCCTGGAGGATGCCCTGTCCTGCTGCAAATCTGATGTTCTCCACAGAGGTCAAATGTACTTGCTCATCTCAGAGGTGGGTCCTCTGCATCACAGAGTACCAGCAAAGCTATCTGGAGGAAAACAGCTCTTTTCAGCACTCATGCTCAGGATATAAAGGACTGTAATCTGGAACATTAGACAAGAACTTCAATCCCTTGAAAGAAATGAATTTAAGAAATGTATTTTAGGAATTCAGTTGAACTGCACCTTGGAAACACATTTTCCAGCACTTGAGTGGCTTGGACCTGGCCCAGGCCCAGCATTCCTTCATGTTTGAAAGTATGAGAGTTGCTTTAGTAATTCAGAAAAAAACTGTTTATCAAATGACCACATCACAAAACCTCCTGACAGGGTACCATGCTCTCCACATGACAGAGGTGTAGATTACTGAAAAATGTTGTTGCCAGAAGACTTTTTTCCCCACATATTAGATAGGTAAAGTCCACTGGCATTGGAATGATGTTTTTCAACTACCAGACTATGTGACTGAAGTCCTTGGACACCTCCCCTTGTGTACCCCACTGCACTCCTGACATTCACAGGGGAAAGTATTTTTCTATTCAGGATGCAGGGCAGGTGAGCTGTGATTGAAAGATGATTGTTTGCAGCCCCCCATGCAAATCCACAATATCAACAGTGTTTAAAAAATACAAACATCATTAGTGACAAAGACAGATTTATTGCCTCTAGCCAGACTATGCCTGTTAAGGGAACCCTGTACAGTTCCATAACTGGATATGAATTCTAATAAAAGTTTGTTTAAAAATGTGGTGGTATTCCAAAAGCAACTGTGCAAAATTGGCAATTCTGATTTTAACAAATCTATGCCTTGTAACTCCTCAGAGACCTGCAGGTTTGCTGAGAAAGGCTATTTTTTTGCTTTGTTAAACACCTCTTACTATGAATGCAGCAAGTCGGATACTTCCATCACTCCCACTCCCCAACACTGTGGTTCTACTTAAAGGAAGCTGTAGATTATTTATATCTGCATATATTGTGAAGTTGCCCAAATATGCATGCATGCAGAAACCCACATAGAAAATTTATTCACAGTAATGAGGTGTAAACCATGCTCTAATCCCAGAGGAAGAAGATTGCTTGAGTTCCTTCGCCAGAAGGTCATGTTCAGTTTGAGATGATGCTGTTGGAGCTCCCACCAGTGCTAGATTTTATTGGAAAGAAATAGAGTGAATCTGTACTGATTGATATCCTGGGACCTCTTCCTGGATATACAGGACTTCTGGAAAAGTATGGCCATTCTGTTACTGAACAATTTAGTCTGGATTAGCCCTCAGATATAAAAGGAATCAGCATAAATGGCAATTATGAAAGAAAAATAAAAAAGACAAAAGACAAGGACACAACAATACTGAGTGCAAAGAATGTATTCTAAGGACAGATTCTCCATCCCCCCTTTTGAAACACTCAATCTTCATCCCAGCCACGCATTTTATAGGAGGACAGAAACCACCACATGGAGCTGAAAGTAAAAATCTATTTTTTTTGGAGTGGGATTTTCCGATAGTATTCACAGTAGAGGTAAAGGGTGAAAAAAAGATGTTCACAACATTTAGCAACGAACAGCCAAATGATACCTTCACCACACTACCTGTGGTGTTGCTTTGTGGGAGCTGTAGTTTGGGAGGCTAAAGCTATGGCTGAGCAAAAGCACCTACACCTCAGTGCCATTTCCACTCTGCCCAAGTTACTCAGGGTTTCTGGACTTCAAGTATGATTGTGAGGAGCAAAGTAGACAAGGTCGATGGATCAACAGGTTAGCTAGGTTCACTTGAGAAGCTTCTGAGGGAACAGGAAATTAAAACGGATCTTAAGGCTTCTCCATATGGGAATACAGGTACAGCACTTGAGTTTGGTCCACACCAACATAATAAATAAGAAACTCCTACATCTTTCTTTATATTCTTTTGGAGAGTGTACTTGAAAGGGAGAAAGACGCAAGGCTGCTCATTTCATTTTGTGTCAGGAGGAATGTGTTTCAGACTTCAGAGATGCTACAGAAGCAATTACAACGGTAAATAAAACTATTATTAAAAACCTGATGTTTTTAACTGCTATTTGCGTGTAATCACTTAAATAAATGAAGGGAAAGTAAATGTTAGGAGAATAATTTGCTCCTAATCAAGAGTAATAAAGTGAGCAGCTTCATTTCCTTTCCAGAGTTCTCTGACTTTAATGCTGTTTTATCTCTCAGAAGTTTGACAGCAGCAAGTACAAGGCAAAGTAATGCTATGATGGAGTGTGTCTGTGAAGAAATTCTGGTGAAGAAATTCTGGTGGAGAAATTCTGGTCTTGTTCTCTTTCTCTCACTTTCTTTTCCCAGCTCGGACACAGCTTATCTGTTTAGCTGTGCATTTTGATAGACTGGGGTGGGAAGTAACATGATGCTAAAGACTGTGCAATACTGGACACGTTGTCTTGACCTGAAGAAACACCTTTCCTTTCTGGAAACTGGACCCTTCACCAAGAAGAAGTTCAAAAGTGTTTTGAAGGCAGATGCAAAGAGCCTCACTGACTGTACTGGTTTTGGCTGGGATAGAGTTAATGTTCTTCATAGTAGGTAGTATGGGGCTCTGTTTTGGATTTGTGTTTAAAACAGTGTTGATAACACAGGGATATTTTAGTTATTGCTGAGCAGTGCTTACACAGAGTCGAAACCTTTTCTGCTTCTCACACGGTCCCACCAGTGAATAGTCTGGGGGTGTGCAAGAGTTAGGAGAGATCACAGCCCGGACAGCTGACCCCAACTGACTGAAGGGATATTCCATACCATATGATGTCATACTCAGCGTATGAAGCGGCTGGAGGAGGAAGAAGGAATGGGGAGACTTCTGTTCCAGGGTTATAATGTTAGTATAGTATCTGACATAACTAAGCAGAAGTGACCATTTGGCTCAACTCTATTGAGTGCCTATAATGATATCATCTGTGTACCGCAGTGATGAAAGCACATGATGCTGTATAACCACAGGCAAAACATTTATGGACGGGTGCTTATTATTCAGTTCTACTTTGCGCATCTAATCATTTTTGAATGGAAAACAAAATTCAATTCACTCCAATCACAATACATTGTTGCTGGTAAAATTGAATATAGCTTCAACAATGAAAAGAAAACTGCCAATAAATCTATGTTGGATGTAAACAAGAGTGGGGGAACTTTCACAGTTGTTACACAGTATTTTAAACAAGCAAAGTTTGATTTTGATAATGACTCTACTCTCAAAGCACCTAATTCTTTTTAATTTATCCTGTCATTAACCCATTCAGGAGGAATAATACTGATAATAAAAAAGGAAACACAGGGATTTGAAGTTTCATGAGAATCTTACATCACCACCTCTGAAATCCCGCCTCCCTGTTTTTCTGTACCATCTCTACACCTCTGCTTTCACGCTGTCTCCGAACAGGGCTGGGCTGAGCTCACTCCAGCACTGCTCACCTAAGATTATCTAAGTGGGGGTCAGCAGTGCAGCATTAGTGACTAATTTGGGTGAGATAATCCCAACCAGCCCTGTGCAAACTACCTGATATATCTGACAACTCCAGCTCCCTCTAACTATGTGGCATGACAAAGACCACAGAGCGAGTAAAGTGCGAGATTCAAATCCCTGCCTTCCAGCCCCATCTGCTCTTTCTGTCACTTGTTACAGCCTATCCTAAGTATTTCTTCACATAGCCCTGTTCCTGAGCTTTCCCATGGCTTTACAGTTCAACTATGCCTCTTCCCTTCCTCCTCTGTCTTTCATCTGCCTTTGGTACGTCCCAGGAGCTGCCAAAAAATCTGACATATATGCCAGGGCTTGGTCCAAGGTCAGATATGATAGTATTGCTGACAGGTTAAAGAAGGGGAAGGAGGGGCTGTGCTGCAACATGACAGCTCCATCCTTACCCCATCCCACAGCCCAGAGCAAGGACACTGAACAGGATGAATAGTGAGGTGATTTTTCTCTTAGATTCCCATGTACGTCCATTTTATTGCACTTCTTCATTCAGAATTTGGTATGGGCATAAAATGAAGCAGAGGGTGGAAGATCCAGTTACTTTTGCTGAGGAAATGTATCGCTCAAGAAATCAAACATTTTTCTGACACTGTATAATGGGAAAAATAAACCATGTAGAAGTGAGGTCCCAAAGCCCTGATTTGGCAGCTGGGACATGACCCTTGCAGGCTGACTGCCCTTAGTGCAAAGTCTTGGGAGGGCAAGCAGGACTGATAGCCTTCTTGCCAATCAGCAGTGGGTTTTCAGGGAAGGGAACGTGAGCAGGGGCTAGACAGGAAAGCTCTTACTTATCGAGGCGTTGTGATTAGACAACAGCTCTGTGCTTTCAGCTGTGCTTTGGAGCAGTATAGGCTAATTGATCCGGTTATCAGTGCTGCAGTGACATTTTGCTTACTGTGTCAGTGAATGTCCATAAATCCTAAGTAGAATCCAGTTTTTCAAAAAGCTATTATTAATATTTTATACACTCTCTCATGGAATACAGACAGAGGGGGTGAAATAGACCTTCATATATACTGTCCTCTTGTCCACAAAACCTTCTTGTTTCATTCTTACCTTTCCAGGGTCCTTCCCTTGGGAGGCTGAAAAGTATGACTAGAACAACAAAACTGGGTTGCAGGAAGGACTGTGATGGGGAGAGGCTGATCTAGTAAATCAGGAAACATTTCAAGCCTGGTGGCTCCACTGGAAGTGGGACCTTCCACAAATGACAGCTTTCCATCCATTTTTGACTGTTAAATTAGCAAGGTTGTGAGAGATGGAGAAGCTTTCATCACTCTTCCCAAAGTGGTCACAGAGACTGGAACTGTCTCTGATATAACATTTTAGGTCAAACATTTTACACTACTAATGAATTCTGCAATTCATCTTCATGGAATACCTCCACTTCTCAGTATACATTCAAGTGAACACCAATGTCTTTAAATCATACCACAGTCTCATTCTGACTTTTTCTTACAAAACAATGTTTTGAAGTCCTACCATAAGAGAAATAGCAGCATGTTTTATCTTGTTGTTTACCTCTCCCACTTATTCCTGTTTCTTTTTCCTTTAAAAAACATTTCTCATAGGAAAGTTCTTATTGATGGAAACTTCCTCATCTGGATGAGGTTATTTACAGAAGCAACAAGGAAGTGTTCATCCTAACATCTTTTATTTATTATTCCTTCCCCTTTGAAGTGGGAGTGGAGGCACAAAATGGTTTAACTGGTTTGCCTAATGTGACACAGGAAGTTTGTGGGAACTGTACCTAAATCTATGGCATGCAGAGGCTTGAGCACAAGGCTCTTCATCCACTTCTCCATTTTATCTGCAGTTTTTCATTAATACATTAATCAAATAAATTTATGAGAGGAAGGAATAAATTTAAAATCCCTAATACGGAATACTTCCAAGCAAGGATTTCATATTCATCTTATTCTAACCAGACTTTTGATGCCTCTCCAGTTGGGGCACACAGACTTGTAACTCTTTGACCAGAGTCTGGCTTTCAATAGTTTGATATTTGTGATGGATGGCCTAGGCTTCATCTTCAGATGATGAATAATTCACAGAAATCAAACGGGAGACACTTGTAAATGACAGTTAAATTCAAGAAAGACAGATCCTTCTTTGAAATGGAGAGTTTCCACGGAATAGAAGAAACAAATTTTAGTGTAATAAGAAACCTAATGTCCACATCTGGGTGGACTCTCACTTTTCCCCAGTAAGTATCTATCCCTAAACTGTTGACAGTAACCTGACAAGAGTAGGATGAAAAGCTGAAGACATACACTATGGTGTGATAGGCTTTTTCAGCACTGTCCTTAGCTAAATCTTTGTCATTTCTGTGTATATCTCAAGAGGGAATTTAATCTGTACAATAACTGAAATTGCTTCTATTCCAAGAAATACAGAATGTAATTGCATTTTTTAAAACTATTATTATCTCTCCTTGTTTTCTGGATTTCTATTTGGAAACTTTAATGGAAAACATTTACCCTATTTAAAAAACAAAAGCACAAACACCAAATACTTCTTTTTTGTTAAGACCAGTTTTGGAGCTATCCATGCTGCTTGCTTGCAGGACTTTGCTCTTTTAAAAATGTCTTTGTCAATCTTGGATCAATGCACAGTTTTTGTTAAATCAAGAGTATTTGACAAAAGGAGGAAAAGCAAAGGAGTGAGGAAATGAAGCACAAAATAAACGCCTAAGTGATGAAGCTGTGATCTGACTACCCAGGGTGGAGGGTGAGTTTGCTGAAGACAGAACACTGGGACAGCAGCACTGAACTGTGCAGTCCTACAGGAAAACAATCTTTGTGCCACTTAGATGATGCTGGTATTTTAAATCTCCACACTGGGACTGTTTTATGAAATTTAGTTCCCCTTGCATTGGAGTTTTGTCTTCTCCTTTACTCGAATCTTCAAATTATTGAAGATTGCTCAGATTTTTTAGCAGCATCCTCGAAGACTGGTAATTTCTATCTTAAACAAATAACACCTGTGATGGATGTAAAAGCTGCTTCTATGCAAGCACAGACTGAGCTTCCCAGATCAGCTGCCTTTCAAAGACCATTAAAAAATAGTCAAAGGTGACAGCTCTTCAGCAAATTCAGCCTACTTTATTATTTTTGTGGCCGTAGTACTTCTTCTTCAAATCCTACCATCTTTATGAAAGTTAAGTTTTCAGGTGTTACTCTAGCTTTGAGGCCAAGTCTAAATTTTGTAACACAACTAAGTCCATATTCTGGAGTCAGAGACACCTTCAGCTAAGTCAATATAAGTTCCTGGGAGAAATGTCATAACTGGACTGTCAAAATTCTTTCATTTTTATGAATATATCATATCCTTTCTGGTCTAGATAGGCTGTGAACCATACACAAGGTGTCTAATAACATCTCATATTTAAACAGGCTTTTATCTTGCTATCTCTTGCTTTTTCTTTATCAACAATGACAAATCCTATACCTAAATTAATTTTTCTACTGTATGCAGTTTCCTTTTGCACAAGTAGACATAGTAATATTGATATTCAAACCTCAGCCAAACTTGGGGCGAATGTCTGATGTTCTGCAAATACTTCAATTCTTATATACCTAGGGTGCAAGAACAAGGAATGGCTCTTAACACAGGCATATAAAATCTCCAGGAGAACAGCTCTGTAGCTGCAGATGGAAACTTGAAGTGCTTCTGGAACAAAACCAGCAGTAATTACATGCATTTAAAAGTGTTCTTTGCCTTCTTATTCCATGCTTGTAAGTTCTTGTCTCACTGGGTGCACAGCTGGGGTTGTGAAGCAGCATTGACGTACAAATAACCAATTACTGTAGTTATTATTTTAATTATGGCACAGGGAGAGCTTTCTTCAGTTAACTGGGTTGCCAATAATGTTGGGCTTCCAAGTCTCACATTGACTGCAAAAGAAAAGCACCTTTTTCAGCTCTTTCTGGGGAAGGCAGTAAGAAAAGTCCCAACCTTTCCAACAAGTGGCTTAGGGACCTGCCCAAGAATTGCAAAACTTGAGTCATTAGCCCTCCTCAGCCTGCCTGTATTTGAACTCGCATTTTTCCTAATCCAGGCCTGATTACTGTTTTAACAGACATTGAGGGAAGAGTGAAGGAAGCATCTTTGTTCTTCTTTCTTTCGAAGACAAAATACTGTGTAGCCAAGGATATACAAGGTGTAGGTCAAGCAAGAGCAATAATCTCTGTGGACTGGAGGCATTCTGAGTTTGTGGGGTTTTATGGTTTGGGACTGCCAAGCTTCCAGCACCCTAGGTAAGTTTGGGCACCAAGGATACCGAGATACAAAATGAATAAATAGGTATTCTTTCTGCTGTCTTCTCTACCAACACTCAGCCCCTCTATCAAGTCTGGTACAGCACCAGTGCTTTTCAGGAGGGTGCTTCTGGGTTTAACTTTCACAGGTGAGCTCCATGTAACCCAGTCCAAGCCAGTTGCCAGAAGCTCCTGACTTGCTTTCCAAGTCTTTTCCTGCTCCTTCGTTTTCCTTGGCAGAGGCCTTTCAGCAGACAGGCAAACACTAGACATGTGGCAGCTGTGCTGGCATAGCCAGCAAACACATCAGTAGGAGATCCAGAAGAACAGATGTAACCCAGCAAGCCTGCGTGGACTGCCTGCACAAGCCTCTCCGTGCCCAAAGCAGTGCCAAGTGCCTCCACAACATGTAATGGGCACTATGCCCTCCAAACAGACGGACATGAACATTGACAAACCAGAGACCAGATCCAAGCATTAAACTTAGGCTTGTCATGGGGCATTTGTCCTAGCCAGACAAGTCAAAACATATGGCCAAACCTGTAGATCTTTGTTTTACACATCTTAATTACACAGCATATTTGCTGACCTCATTGGAAAGGCTCTGTTTTTTAGGACCTTCACTGTGTGCACAACTGAGGTTTGAAAAGGTATGTCAAACGTGTGACAGGGGAACAATTGCCCAATGGAAAGAAGCAAATTATTTCTCTGTCTTTGGTAGATGACGTTCATATAGGAGGGAGCTGGACTATAATTAATCAGAAGAAATTCAGAACAGATATGTGCAAGATATCCCAGCGAGAAAGAAAAAAGCAGACTCAGTAAAGTGCAGTGAGGAGGAGCTGGCTGTGCAGCCAGCCTGCAGATCAGGCTCTGAGGATTTTTGTAGGCCACAAGATGAATGGGATTCAGTAGCACACCGCTGTTAAAAAGATAGGCTGCTATCCAAAATAGTCTCTTGGCCGCCAAAAATTTTAAGCTCAGGGAAGGTGGTCTTTCTGTACTTAATAACCTTCACTGGACCTTTTTTCCCCCCCTGTGGCTGAATTTGCAATAATTTGTAATTATTTCAGTGCCCTCATGAAGTCTTGTGGTAGGGAATAATTTTAGACATCCTACATTAACGGACATTTAGACAAAATGGAGGAAGTGAAAAGGAAAGCAACATGAGAAATAAGATGTGGAGAAAACAAGACATGTAAAGAAAGGCAATAGAAAAGAGGTCTATTTAATCTGTAAAAGAAAGGCCTGTAATGATAATTCTCTACACTGTCAAATGCTCTTAATAGTACAGGCAAAGCTTAGCTTATTTGAAGGTGATAGGACATGATGTAGTCAACTTCATTTGTTAGTAGGACACGACAATTTAGGACTGAAAACGAGCAATTTTGCATGTGGACTTCTGGACTTTATAATTAAAGACATTAAATTATAAATAAAACTACCACAGCATGTAAGGAGAGGATGTGATTAACAAACACTGTCCAACTTTGATATTACCCAACAAGATAGCAAACATATTTTTACATCACTGCCATGAAAAAATCATGCTGTTTGTATATTAAATCAGGACAACTTTTCAAAGGAAATTTCAGAGTTCCCTATTTCTGATATTTTCTATTTTTTCCACAGTAAATTTTACAAAATCATTCCTGACAATCTAAAACTTTACTCAAGTAGAGTTGAAGCAACAGTTCTCCTATGTCAAGGGGGAATATTAGCAAAATGAGGTGCTTTTGAAGATGAGTAAAAGGGGCAGCTTTAGTTCTAAAATTTTAGGTCTGAGCTTTCCTGCATGTTGCTTTCTTGCTTCCTCCAGAGGTTAATGAAGCCACTTTTACAAAAAAGCATAGTTGACAATTAGCAGGGTGCTGGTTTTCCCTCATGCATATAATCTGATGTCATAAAGGACCTTCATGTCTATCTAGTTTCAGAACAGGCCATTTCACTGAGTTATTTTTGCTCCATGCTCCAATATCAGGGCTTTTTGTGCATTTCTTCCATGTACTTGGCCTTGGACAGCTGCAACTTCTTTGCTGGATATCAGATCCTTTACTGAGAGAAGGAGATCGGGTAGATATTCCTGTACCAATATTGTGTTCATATGTGAAGTGGCAGATCTTGAAAAGTAACCAACAGACACACAAACACATAGAAACATACACAAACACACACACGCGCATACACACACAGATTATGATGCAGAGGAAATATTCTCCTCAGTACATGAGCCACAGTGCACCCTGGTAAGTGACTGGTTCAGATGCCTGAAAAAATGAATATTAAAAATGTGTCTCATATTTGAATTAAAAAAAAAGAGCCAAAGATCTAATAAGCCTCCAGGCATTTATAATATTCTCATTTGGAAGTTGCAAAGCAGGCAAGCTGGATATGTACTAAATGCAAAAACAAATAACCATGAATGAAATGTTAAGAATTCAAAGCCAAAACCATTTGCTAAAAATCATAAACAGAGCATCATTTCAATTGGTTAGATGCCAAATTAAATGTAAAAAGAGAGTAACAAAATAAAATCAGAGCAGAAAATGTTATTAGAAATTAAGCTAACACAAAGTGTATGTGTATATTTTCTTGCTTTCATAATTATCAGAGGCATTTTTGGGGAGAGAGAAGGGTAAGTTTAAAGGGCAGGTGACAGGTTTGCATTTCAAAATAGCAGGATGCTCTGGTCAACATCTAATGAAAAGAAAGTAAATGATGTAAAACATGTTTTTTTCCAGATCATGTTTGTAACAGAGCAGCTGAGCTTTCTAACCAAGTGATATTGTGGAAAATTTAAGGGGATTAGGTGAAGAGGGGATATTTCCATTTGTATTTCTGAAGCACTGTGAGAATGTGAGAATTTTATCTTTCTCCATGTCTGGGCGTTGCTCGAGGAGCAGCCCTGGACATGTCTGGAGAGCACTCTTGAAGCTGTCAGGCCTCAGCATTGAGGTGACTTGGTAGAGCAGATGACCACTGACTGTTTGCACGGATGATGTGGAGACACAGCAGTGAGTGATAGTCATCAGGGAGGGTGACCTGCTCCTGGACACCATCATGCTGGCATGACTTCATGGGGAGGATGATGTCATCAGGTTTCACACCCTATCCTTCTCTCTGAGTGGTGAGAAGTGTAGATCATGTCAAAGAGACCTGTTCATGTGCTAGGGACGTGGCTGGGAACGCCCTCACCTTTGCTGTCACAGCAGAAGCCACCTTGGGCTGCCCTTGCTTACACAATACCAAAGCAATTGCTTTTAGGAGTGGATGAAGACATGGAGAGTGGGGAACAGTGTAGGAAATGTGGATGATGGCATAGGGCAGGGTATCTCCTTTTCTAACACAGAAGAGAGACTTAAGAGGGATTTTTGCAGAAAGGGAGCTCTTCCAGGGGAGCCTACACAGTTATTAAGGGGCCCAAACGCTCTCTAAATCTCTGTCTCATTGGTATGTAGGAAAGACTAACTCTGCTTTCTCACATCAAGAAGAAAGAAAAATCTTCCCCTACACTTTCTGGAGTCCTATTGTTCCATCTTGTTCTAACTCCTCATCATTAAAGAGAACTCGTTTACAGCCTGCTTTCCTGTTGGTCGTGGAGGAAACTCCTGGGAAAAATCACATCAATGACTGCTCTGTTCCTGTCCCTGCTACATGAATTGTGGAGTTAACACAAGATGTGTTAAGATGTGCAGACATGTGTAGGGCTTTTACTAAGTAAGAATATTCACACATGGTGCTATCCAGAAACAAGTGGCTGGTCCTGAATAACTTATTCCAGCACAAGTTGATGTTGAGACAAGCTTTTCAGGAAAGAAAAGAACCTGTCATCAAGGAGGCTTAAATACAGATGGCTGAGAATTTTTTCTCCAAATATTTTCTTGATTAAACAGACATTTCCATTTTAAATTGGATGGAAATCCAGAAAAATCAAGCATTTAGTTTTCTGACATAAACTCAGCATTTTTTCATCAAAACAGTTTTGATTTCTGTTGATCATAGATTCCTCTTTTCAGTAAAATGAAGTTTGCAACCAGATGATTTTATGGTTTTAAACAAAGTAGGGGGCTGGCCACTGTAAGACTCCTTATTAAAACTCATTTGCTTACAATATCACTAGGACACTTGCTGCTAGAAACACCACTGCATGTTGCAATTATTGCAGTCACCACTTGTATTTGCATTGCCAAAGCATCCTTTGCAGTGCTGGTGTCTGAAGGCAAACCTCAGGAAGTGTCAGGGGTAATTACTTCCATGCCATTTTTAATGACTGCAAGAAAGACTGTCTATTGGGTCTGTCACAGGTTATCTTTTAGACATGCCTTCACCTCTCCCAGGCAGAGCCATCTCAAGGTTTCTCATCCATGTTAGATGTGTCTGGTGGGAGCTGTGCCCAGGGTGCGCTGCCCTGGATGTCTGCTGTCTTCACCTCTGTGGCAGCCTGCTGTCATGTGTGAGAATCCGGGGCCACACGCTGGACAGTGTGAACCAGATTCCATGGCCAGTTCAGCCGACAGCAGGGCCTGGGCTGTGGCCAAACTGAAAAAAGCAAATGCTGACCTGCAAGCAAAGAGACAGAAAGGCTTTGATTTTATCCTCTGTGCCCTACCAGGGAAGCTTGGTTACTGTAGGAAGATGGTGATACCTTACCTTTGCCATGTGGCTGGAAGCAATTGGGCTGAAGAGCATGGTTTGATTGATGTGGCTTGTCTGTGCAGCTTAGATTAACTGGGAGAAAGACAAGGTACAACTAGTGGAGTATCTGCAGGATTCATAGACGCCCGCAGAGCAGAGCAGTAATAATGCCTTGTGAATCTCTGTTTAACAGGTCTAAAATTTGTGAGGAAGAGCAAGCTAAAAAAAGACCCCAAATCTTATTTTAGACACACGAGGAAACACTCTACAGCTCTGCCCATGCCATTTTGAATTAGCAAGTTGTCCTCTAATAAGGTGTAATGGGAAATAAACCCTAATGAATGCAAACAGTACCTTGTGTTTCACAGCCTGTCACTTTGCTTGTTCGCTACCCAAGAGGAAAGCACTGAGAGATTTCTCACAGAAACAGTTTTAGTCTCCATGTAACTTAATACTGACAGAAATACACCCACTAGTACTTCTCTTCTTTACAGATATAATTTCTGCTTTCCTTTCAGAATGAACAGGACAAAAACCATCTACTTGTTCTACACACCTTCAATTTACCCGTTGTTGTGGGCCAAGACTTTTCTCTACATACACCAAAATGAACTTTAAACAGGAGGAGAAAGCAAGAAAGAGAGATATTTGTTTCCAATGAGCAGCAGAAGCAGAGCTAAGAGAAGACCTTTCTTGGAAGATGCTCTTGTTCAGACATGTCGGGGGTTCAGGTGAGGATCCGCTGGCTGAGACCTGTTCTCATTTAACACAACTGGGAGCAGAGTCACCCACAGGCAACTGCCGGCTTTTCCCAGGGCTGCCACAAGCCCAGCCGTCAGCTGTCAGCCCAGCTTTCCACAGCACTGACATTGTCTGAGTAGGCAATAATCGTTTTATAAGCCTCTGCAGGCTCCTGCCTGAGGCACTTGTTTAGTTTACTTGACCTTAGACCTGGTCTTAAATGTACTGACAGGATTATGGAGACTGATCCTGTCAAAGCTCACAACGCTAAAGAATCTCAGAGTAACTCAATGGTTTTTGTAAAAACCTGCCTACGGGAGTCACGTGAATTTCATGTCATTCCCTCTTTCACAAAGTGTAGACTTACTAATTCTTGTGGTTTTGAGAAAAAGCTGTGAAAAAAAATAATTGCTCGTTGCACCTTAAAGACATAAAACTAGAAGACCCATGAAATACTGCTCAATTAATCTCAAACAAAGAATTATCATGTAATGCAAAAACCACCTAAGGATTCTGGGGTACCTGGCTCATAGGTGCCAAAGTGGTTATGCTATATTTATAAAATGGGTGCTTTGTACCCACAGAGCAGCAGTCCATCAGTGAGACAGGCTGAACTAGTTCCCCAGAGCTGTGTGTTCAGCAAAGGCCCCAGCAGCATTTGAGCAATTTAGCACTTTCCAGGAAGCCAGACAAACTAACACAGCCTGTTTATTTCCTCTTTCTTTCAGTACTCCCACGCTGGTGCCTCTGTGGAGGAAAATATTGACGGATCTGAAATATGTACGACATAGGCTGGGAGTCCATGGCAGCCGTCCCCTAGCAAGCTGTTTCTGAGGCTGTTTCCTTTAGTGAGACCATGAATTATTCTCCTTTTTTCTCTTACTCTTTTTTTCTGGGCATACGAATTTTCCACCTGCTAAGGTGATGCACAATTACAACCACCACCAGCATGGAGGGAGAAATAGCAATGTTTGCTCTACAGTAAGATGTCTGCAGAAGATTTCAAAATTCAGTAAAGGAATCAGTTCCCCACTTAAAAAAAAAAGTGGAGAGTAATATATAGGGCCGGCCTGTAAAATTTTTTAAATTTCACTGAAATCTCTGTTAATCCATCTAACTTCTAGAGAGTGTTAGGCTTCACTTCAAAGTGTGACATGCCTCGAGATCCCTATTTATGCACTGAGTATTTTTGAACCATAGCCTTCATCAAGTTGCCATGAAAGATAGAAAACTTCAGTGAAGGCTGTGTAAAACTGTAGTCCTTTTTTCTTGATTTGCAGACAGAACTGGGCTGGGTGGTCTCAGTTGCTGGAAAGGGGGACACGGAACCAGTGGGGACCCAATAGCAGTTGAAGGGACATGGAGAAGTCCTGAGGTGGGGAAATGACCAGGTGTAGTGTCAACTCCTCCAGCAACAGCCAGAATGAAGACATCCAAAGGTGCTGCCCCACTCCCACCTTCCATCCCTTTTGTACCATAAATAAAATTTCTTTGCCTCAGTATGAAGTTCCCACTTCCACACACTGGAACAGAGAGGAGCGATTTGCATCTCAATTCCCCTTTAACAAAATCCAAAGAGAAAACCCTTCCATCAGCTGACTAATTCCCGCAGATGACTTCAAAACTCACTAGGGGGAGTTTAATCCTCGGGGAGAAAAGCAAGGAGCTGAGAGATTGCTTAGGAAACCCAAGCTGAGCATATCTCCTTCAGTCTTTTTGTGCCAAAATTTTCTCATAGCAAAGAATATATCCTTTGGAGGATGTGCCTGGTGCTGTGCATCATCCAGTAGAGGCCACAGCACAGTCATGCTGTGAGCAACTTCCTAGCATGAAAATGGATCATGGCAGATGTAATAATGCAAGATGCAACGAAACAACAATGAAAGTTGTTTTTTCAATACATGCAGAGAGATGATTTATTTTAGTAATGACCAGAGGGAAGTGAGTATTGAAATCTCTCGGTGTAAACCTGCGTTTTCTGATGAGATTTCATTTGGTCAAGAAGAAAGAACTCAGCAATATAACAGTCTGCTCTTTTCCCTTCAAAAATTAATCCCTTTTCACTTTTATGCAAAATTCATAGCAATCTAAAACATTTCAGAAGCAGCCTTATTACTAGCATTTCCCTTCTGAAAGCACATTCCTCTTCGAAAATATCTGGTAAAAATAATAGCTCCACCTTCCAGGGGTGTTAGATCACAGTTGGTAGCCAAAGATCAGACATGTTCACCTGACAAAGCCTTTGAAACCCAAGCAGAGATACTTTAACATCCAGAAACGATAGTTATTCATGTGGTTGCATTTTCTTTTCCTATTGTGTCCCCATGAATTTGTCTGTTATGCTTCTCTATTCCATCTTACCTCTAAGACCCCAATTAATCAAGACCCTGAATTTGCTCCTTTCCTGGCAAATGCTCTATGGCAGAGTGCCCAGTGGCTCTGCAAGCCATGGACAATGATTGCTTTAATTTGTATTATTTTCTGTGTTTTTAGCAACAAGGTCACATATTTTTAAAGAGAGAACAAGGAATTCCTACACAATGAAAGCATGTTTAGCAAAAAAAAAAAGATTAATGGTTTTGTATATGCCTATTTTGATAAAGCAATCTGCAAAATAATCCTCTGCTCAAAAAAACAAAGTAGCTGTGGAGTTTGAGCTTGTGATTTTGCTCTGCCCTGCTTCACAGGTGATTCAGTTTCTGTGCTTTTCTTTTGTGCTCTGCATTTTATGCTCCAGAACAGAATGATTTTTACACACCATCATTCTGTGTAGCCTAACCACTCTCTTCAAGAGGACAAACCACACCGTGCTGTTGGGGACATATAGTCTTAAAGGCAAATTTGGCCTTAAGAGGAATTTTTTTTCAGGAATTAGATCAAGGTGTCGTACTCTCATTTACTCATGGCTCTCTAAAAGATACTTCATAATTTTTAAAAATCTGTGCATATCTGTTTATTTAATAATTCTATTTATTTGCTTAAACATTTGTAGCATGCTTAAAATGCTATCCTTAGCAAGACACCATCTAAAACCTTTGCAAAACATTATACTGTATTGTATTTCATGCTATTAATCGAAAGAAAATAAATCACACTATTTTTCTGCTGATTTCTGGGTTTTTTTCGTGATTTCCTCAATAAACAAGAATTAAGAAGAAGCCTGTTCTTTCACCACAATGTTATTTGTTTCTATAATTGAGATAAGTAAGCTCACTGTCACAGTGGGAATTCAGGATTTCTTGTAGACCAGAGGATGGAGTGGTGTACTTCTGCTTTAATTCCCCTTGCCGTTAGAATAACGTTCCATGGGTGCCTGTCTGAAATCATCTGAGTGATGGAAATCTTTTAAGCGCAAATCTAGTAAGTATCATAAAACTGAAATGCTGTGTCCTGGCTAGGTGTGGTTAGAAATCCTTGCAAAGTTTCTTTTTCATCGAGCAATCGTTTTTGTAGCTTGTTCGGTTTATCTGGAGCTCCCTGCAGAAACCCAGCATTAGAAGCAGTATTAAGCATTTCTTTCTATTGCAAATCATCCCATTCTTTGTATTTCTTAAGACTTCTTTCATTAAAAATGACTGAAATTATTGCAGCTTAGTTTTCATGCATTTCATGTTTCTCTGTGTGTAGTTAGAGAAAGTTTCATGGTGATAAAAGTCTGTCTTTGGTCTGAATTGTCTTGACAGCGAGACGTCTTCCTCAAATGTCTGCAATCCCAATTGTAAACCTCATGATAGGTATTTAGTCAATGAAAGGGAGATTGATTTTGCAGATGGAGGGTCTAAGACTAGAGAAGGAAACCTAGGAGAGGATAAATGGAAATCTGGGGACAGACTGAATGAGGAGGAGGAAGGGAGAGCTGAAGAACAGGACTCTACATGAGTACATAACTGGGAGCGGGAAGAGAGAAAGAGCAAAGGACCATGGAGTGTACAAAATTCAGAAGTGACAAAAGAGTATTTATGAACTTTTAAGATGGGGGGAGGGGGCAGTGTTTTTGAGGGAGGAACAAAGAGATATGAAGGGAAACCTCCTCTGTTGCATGGAAGAAAATTGCTGTGAAGGAGTGACATCTTTTGGCTACTTCTCCTATGTCCCCTAAGGCTATGTGCCCATGTAAAGGGTCTCCAGATATTCAGCTAATTTTCAGTCCAATTTTTAGTCTTCTATGACTGTTCAATATTAGGTAGAGCTTTTGACAGCTATCTGAGAAGAGATATTGGGTGACAAATTTGGAGATTCACCCTGAATTATAGTATTGATGGTAGACAGCAGAAAACCCAACACCTTCATCTCTCTGTCCTGTCCTCTGCAGACCCAGTGGCAGTGAGGAGCTGCTGCTCTGCTCTATGCAAGGAGCATAAACATTGCCAGCAGGGAATGTAAAAATTTGGAGACAAATATATATCCTTGTTACTCTGAGGATATATATGAACAAGTGAAGGGGAAAACAGGAACTTTGCAAGACTATTGCACTCAGCAGGACATACTACCACAAGGGGGTAAGAATGAAATTGTGCTGGAAAGAAATGAAAAAAAACCTGAAACCACAAGAAAGTTTGGTTGCGCACAAATCTACCCCATATCTCAGTAGTGTATTACATTCCATTGTCTTTTTTTCCCTTTGGGTGTTTATTTGCATTTAAACCAGCCCAACATCTGGTAGAGGATAGCATCACATGTTTCAAACCCTTCGCTTGGATAGCATCACTTTAGAATAAATGAGTGCCTGAATGCATTGCGGAGGGAGTTCAGTGATTTGTGTAGTTGGATTTTACACATTCATTTGGACAGACAAGTGGGATTTGGAGCAGGTGACAAGGAAAGAACTAGCTCACTCAACATGTACCACGTATTCTGGATGTAGGAAGAAAAGTGAAAAACATGGTGTGTTGCAGGCCAGATAAGAACACTTTAAATTATGTCTCCATGGTAAAAGGACAGCTTTGAGGACCATTGTTGCTAAATCACAAGGAACCACACAAACAAGAAAAAGAAAAGAAAAAAAGGAGGTAATGTTAGTTAATACCTTGGGAACTCTGTGGACACACAGAAATAAATCTATTTGTTATAATTCAGTTTCTAGCACTCTATTTTCTAAAAATGCAAATAATTTGTTCAGTCTGTTTGCTTGTCTGGATTTCTAATAAAATGTCCTTAGTCCTCGCAAGTCAAGCAAGATGCAAGATGATGTACCAGCTTCCCTGAAGCGTCTTAGGGACTACTGATTGCACATCTGTTCACCTGTACATAATCCACTTAATGTTTTTCTGCTGCAGACAGTAGCATTCAGCTAACTCCCATGTGTATTCCCCATCGTCTCCGATACCCACTGCAGACCTAAAGGATGTTCCATTTTTGGTCATGATATTGAATCATTTGGGAAGCTGACTCAACATAAAAGGTTTTGAGTTAGGCATAAATAACCTGGAAGATACGACAGCGGACTCCTTTTTAATTAAGTGAGGAGATGGAGTTATTACAGCAAAAATATAAGACTCAAGTGCATGGCATGAGAACTCTAGACAGAAGAACCTACAAGGGAAGCAATGTATGTGAGGTACTGAAGCAGAAAAGCATAGAGTCAAGAATTTGGGTCATCAGTTGCAGAAAAAAACCCCCAAACATCCAAAGGTTCAGTTTTTCTTGCTAACCTACTTACATGTTAAACTGTAACCTTTCCCTTCCTCAAACCTCAGAAGAAGTACCTACTCTTCTGATATGAACAAGTTATCCCTTATTAAAAATTACCATATATCCCTTGATAGGCTTTTGTATAGATGTTGATATGTATTCGCTATTTTGAATCACCATCTGGAACGTCTGATGTTCTCCTTGTGGTCTGTATACCCCGGTTCTTTTTTAAGGACATGCAAAAAGAGGAGGAGATAGCTGTACAGAGTTATCTAAGCTCATTCTGGGACCGACCACATCTGGGTCAACTCCAGTAACATATTGAATGCATGGGCCAAGCAATGGTCCCCTCCTTCTCCAGCAATAAAAGAAGGAAAAAAAGGTGGGAGATGAAACTTGGTGGAGCAGGTTGGTTGAGGAAACTGACATCTGGTCATGTAGGAGCTTCATTAATTAAAATCAGAGCAAACCAGAAAGCTGTGTAGGGTCTTCTCAGAGCTCTGTAAGTCTCAGTTTCCCTGAGAAACACCTCAATTCTACAGGGCACAGAACTACAGGAGACAGAAAAATCAACAAACAAGTTTTGAACAATGCATTTCAGACACACACAGGCCTTTCCTCTGCTCAGGAATTTATGGATGACTCAAAAAGAAAAATCACTGGGACAACATTTTTCACTTGAGTGTTTCTGATGAGGAGCAGTAGTCTTGCTCTCATTGTCTAAAAATGACATCTCTTTAAATTTACTTCCTATACCCCTCCAAAACAATAGGGTCACTTGTTGCTTTTTTCCTTACTTTTGCAGAAGCAAGTGTTCCTACATCTTTTCAGTGCCAGATCTCTTACTCCCCAGAAAGAAAAAAACAGCCCAAGACCCTACAAAACCAAAAAATCCCCACCAACAACCAACCAAAGCAGCAACAAGAAAAATATCTCATTTAAAATAAGCACTAATAATGACTGTATGATCTCCTTGTTTGATATCTACGTGTTTAATTTTCTGTGGGAAAGATATTTATCCACCTGACAGAAACTGCATTTATTTTACTCCCATCTCTTGGATTCAAGAGGTTTTTGTGTGTAATGCTTTTCACCAGAGAGGTGCTGTATGACCTGTGTCTTAAGCAGTTAGAGCAAAAAAGATGATTGCATGAAGTTAATTCCTTGGTAGATAGGACAGATGGATGGGAAAGACCTTGAGTGTCTACACTGATAAGGGGTCTGTCATGTCAGGGAATAAGGAAAAGTGCAATATTCCTGGAAGAGCTTTAAATTACGTTTTCATTCTGACCTACTTTTCCTCCAATTTTTAAGGTCTGCTTGGTGATGACTTGATAAGGGTGAAGCTAAGAGCAACTGATAAGAAATCTAGCTTGAGCAAAGTAAGACTACCTTGTTCTGGTGGTTCTAACTGAAAATAACGCCCGATTTACTATGATTCTTCATTCATATTTGTTTAATTTTTTCACTGGAAGTCTCGCTACTGTGCACATTAGTTGCATGAGTCTGGCAAATATTGCAACAAACCTTTCATTAAAAAAAACCCCTTTTATCATAGAAGGAGTTCTCTACCTTCAGTCATGGTAATCCGCTAGAAATTAGATTATTGGAGGTGCAGGATTGTGTTTTGGGCCTGTAGACAATCTTGTATCAGTGATGATTGTAATGACCTGTGCTAGGATCTTGTCTAATGTGAGTGTCCAGCTGTTCTCTAACACGTCCAGCAAACACTGCCTCAGGAGTGCAAGCTTCCAACGTGTCTCAGCTGCTGACTGCAAACCAGGTTCGTTCTGTATGACCCCAGATACAGTGAAGTATCTCAAGTCACATGGAAGTATCTCCTTCCAGGGAGCTGCTAAAGTCATTGTCCCTAGGGGTGTTTAAAGAAAGGTTGGATGCGGCACATACGGACATAGTTTAGTGGTTAATAGGTGGTAGGGGGACGGTTGGACTAGATGATCCTGAAGGTCTTTTTCAACCTTAATGATTCTATGATTCCTGCAGTGAAAGCCAGTTTCATCCCAGGTTCCCTTTTCTATTAAGAGAGGTGTTTCTAAAAGATCTTACCAGGCTTGAACAACGTCTCAGAATCCTTTGAAGTGCCTCCTGACAGTAGAAGAATTGGAACTCCTACATTGGACGCTAAAGAGAGGCAGGATGTATTTAGATCTTTGGTTCCAACTCCACTACACTGTGAGCCACCTCTCAGGGCCAGTGTTCAATTCCAGCTGCTACTTTGTGCTGAAGGTCAGTACAAATTGCTTGTGGGACTATGGCACACGGTACAGTTCCCACTGTGAGGTAAAAAAAAAAAGAAAAAATAGTAGGCATCCAGCAATCATTCATGCTGAAAAACTGAATGAGAAACAAGTCCCTTGCACACAGGATTGTCCCAGACAAAAAACTGTGTGTTTAAGCCCGTAGCTGCTTGAATACTGATAAGATTTCATTAAAGCACAGGAAAGGCATCCTAGGGATAAAATAAAAACAGACAAATGGTGGATGGATCCTTAAGATGTTGCATGCTAATTCCCAGCATCTGGATAAAGCAGCAATAACTTGTTTCCATTTCCTTCTCTTCTCCATGCAGAGCCATCAAATCAGTACCTGCTGGGTTCAGCAGCTTCCTCTGTGTCTCCAGCATTTACAGGAATCCAGCTTCTTAAGAGCTTTTGATTCATTTTCAAAGCCCTATCACTGAAAACATTCATTTTTTACACGATCTCCATTAAACAAACAGGGTTCCAATTCAGCCAAGACTCTCCAGTTCTAGGAAAGCCAAAAGTGCTTAAATTGATGGTTTCAGGCAGTTTTCAGACTATAACATGGGGTTAGTGGGAAGCTCAACACCTGCATGTACATGACTTTTTTAATTATGTTAGACTTTTTCAGGCAGAGTATTCCTAATATGTATGTCTTTAAACAATCTTTTAAAATAATCTCAGCTAAGTGAGCTAAATGGTATACATGGAAGTAAAAGAAATAACTTATTCAGTGGGGTTTTTGTGTGGTTTGATTTTTCACTCTTCTGATAATGCTGTGGATAGCGGTGTTATTAAGAGAAACAAAACTGGGGTGATGAAATACTTAGGTATCAAAATATTTTAATAGATGGTATAGATTTGAGTGGAGCAACACCCAAAACACTTGCATGATCTGAATGGTAGAGAGATAAGCACTGCAAAATTAAAGTACTTCCTTAAACAACTGCATTATATGGAAACATTCCTGCTGAGGTATAAATTGGCACTGTAAAAAGAGCAGCAGGTGCTAAAGCAAATCCCAAACTCATTTATACAAGAGGAAAACTTGCCAAATCAAAAACATGTCAAATTTGCTGCTCCCAGTAACACTGGGGACTGTTCCATTAAGGCATGAGTTTCCCAGACAGAGAAACCAGGAGAAACCCTGCAATGTTTTTCCGTAGTTAGGCACAGCCAATTGGACCTGCAGTAAAATGAATCTCTTCCAAGCTTGCAGAGCATTGACCATTTGCTAAGCCCCATGAGGTACCAGGCACTCCTCCAGAACTAGGGAGCGTAATAAAGTGATTATGGGATTCTGTGACTGATGGCTCTATCACATGCCTGAGATTCATGGCTCACATAGCCACGCTCCAGTGATGGGTGGTGGTGTGCCTGCAGAAAATGCAATGGAATTTGCATTTTAATGTAGTTTAGACAAGAGCAGAAAAGGGTTAAGACTAGTCATCTTAATTTGCGTTTGCAGTGGGCAAAATAAGTGCCTAAAGACAATGGCCACAGCTTGATGTTATGTGTGCTGATTTAATTTGGCATCTGAGGCTCTAGCGTGGAAAAATCCTTAGTGGTCTGGTTAAACCACATACCCTCAGGCTCCCTAACTTTTAGGTGTCTGTTCACACTGAATCTCAGCTTTCTGCTGTTCCCTTTCACTGTTTCTTCTGTTGCCTTTGGCTATCAGCTAGCTGTGTACATTAAAAAGGCAACATTGCCTCTCAGGATATTCCAGGCTTTTCTTCTTTGCAAGATTAGACAGCCTTCTCTCTATTCCTTAGCTAGAGGAAAAAGGGCTACCCTTTTAGCCTTTCCATCCTTTTAGGACTAATATTCTCCCTTGTTTCTTCATTTATTTCTTCACATTTTCAGCAGCTTTCAGTCCAATACTTCAGCACTCTCTTTTCAGAATATGATTAGGTTTTAACACCACTCATCTAGATTTAAAAATAATGTTTCAGTCATGGTGTACTACTCACCCCACTGCCTTATTTGGAAGGGCTTGGGTTTTAGTGGCCAGCTACTCTCCCTTATCAAAATCCTTCTGTAGGATTCCCAAGGAAATTATTCCCCCTCTGTGTAGCACTTATTTCTTAGGTTTTGCAGCTTCCATTTAGACAAACCAAATGGGACGTGCCTCTCAGCCTCGCAGTCTCGTTAGCAGTGCAAACCAGACCAGAGGCCTTTGGGGTGGAGCATTGTGTCATGGACAAATCATGGCTATGGAAGCTGTGTTTTTGTTCTCACAACATGAGTAATAAATTGGAGGCAGCTGCACTCTCATGATTTAAGTCATAATATTTCAATTTCTATAGATTATAGACACCCTCGAGCTGCCCAAGTTCCCTTCTTGGAAAGGGGAACATGTCTACTGTTTATTCATAGGATAGGTGCTAAGACATGGCGAGACTTCTCCAACATGTTCACAGTCACAGTGACAAAAACAGGAGCAGAGCATGGACTGAACCTGTGCTATCAAGCCTCAGGAATGTGTGCTAGCTAGTGTCCTGTGCTTCCTGCACATCCTGAAACCAGCAAAAGCTGATTGAAAAATGATGTTATGAGAGACAAAGCACTGAACATAACAGAAGCCAGTGGAATGATTCCAGCATCATCCTCCCATCAGTACTTAGAAGACCAAGAAAAAGACAGATTTTTAAAGGCAAAGTGTCCTTTCCTTCCCTTCCCTCTAGGCTAGTTTACATGAGGAAAAATCCCCGACCTTTGAAACCTCACGGAAGGTTAATGCAAATGAATAGTTGTAGGACCAAAGACTTCCTAAAATCTGGTCCCTGCTGTTGCAATTGGGAGAATTATGGAAACTGTCCCATAATGTTATCAATATTTATCCTGAAACCAGCTAGGTTTATCCCTTTGCTAGTCCTTCTGAGAGGCTTTTCCAAAGCTCTTCTCTGCTGGTTAGCAGTTTTCTTCTAATTACCAGCCAGAATTATTATCTTTATTTCACCATTGCTTTGCTCCTGCCCATTTTACTTCTCTGTTTCACAGCTTCTCCCAAATAAAACCACCATACTGGATCTTTGTCAACTGGCGGTTTGGGACTGGTTTCATTTCAGGCCTGGTCTGGAGCCCATTTAAGTCAATGGGAGTCTCTGTTGAGTTCAGTGTTCTTTCCAAATGGGCCTTTATAGGCTATCCCTGTAGTCAGCTGGATATAAAAGGTCTATGTTGATAAAAAATGTGGCTACCAAAATTGGACTGCAGAATTCTTCATTTACCTGCTTTTGTTGGCCAGTGGAGGAAAGACAGGCAGGGAGGCAGAGTATCCAACCTTTCAATAACAAAGAGGATCTAAAAAGCACACAGCAAAGGCACTAAGCTTAAAAGCAAGTGCAACGGGGCACTTCCTTATGAAGGCACTATGATGAAGCCACCTCTAGAATTATTTTACTGACATTTGTCTTCATTTCACTCCTCTGCTCACTTGGGCACTGCGTGAAACCATTGCTCCTGGGAAGAAAACCACACAAAATGGCCTTTCCATATTCCTTTCCTTTTTTTTTTTTAATTTCCTAATGACCTGGAAGATGGGAAACCCTCTAATTCTCCAGAAGTAACACTATCACCTATGATCTTTAACCATTTCCAAGATGTAGGGCTTTTTTGATTGCCATGCAACACATAAGGGGTGTCTTGTTCTAGCTTCTTATAATTTTTCCTCAAGTCACAATGCAAAGCTGTATTTTACAGTTACAAAGCACTCATTTGACTTGTAGTAATGAAAGCACTACACCATAAGAAGCGGTCAAGACAATACACTGTAAGAAGTAAATAAAGCTGTTAAGTTGTCAATAGATTGATTGAACATTGCAGACAGTAGAAAATCAAGTGATGATCCAGACAGATAAATTAGATAATATTGAACAACAAATGGTAAAGAACTGCAAAACTATCCATAGCTTTAAACACAAAAAGATGTGGGGGAAAAAAAGTCTCAGTTAACATGACCTAAAACCAGCACAACAGCAGTGAAAGCAGAAACAGTGTGAGCTAAAACATCTCAGTGTTAAAGCCCAGCAACCGGGAAGGACACAAGACCCACAGTACCTCAGAAAAATCATCAACAGCCTCACTAGAAGAGTTGAGATTGTTATTCCCTTCCTATATAACCCCAATCCCAGCTAAGGAGTTGATTTAACTATTTAAATGTTTGCAATCATTAACCTTTCAATAAAAACACAGCTTCAGCATATTAAGCTCATTAGCCTGTAACAAATGAAGCTTTTGAACATGCCAAGGATCAAAATATAACTGGATTCAGAAAGCAATTAGATGCATTTGGAGAGGATGATAGGTCTCTTGAGGGCTATTCAGCACAGAGATGTGGATACAGTCTCTGATTCAGGAGGTCCCTTGGCTGCAGACTGCAGGGTGGTTACATCAAGGGAACACCACACATGTTTGTCTAGCTCTTATTGTCTCCATTATTCTTTGGTTCCTGAGTCAGGTGGTCCTTTGATCTGATTCACTTCAGCTGTTCTTATGTACTATTAATGCTTGGCCAGCAGCCAACACAGCATCAAAGTAGTTGAAAGAATGTAGTAGAAAGCATTGGTTTACACCTTATAAACTAAGCTGCCCCTACAGCAGAATGGTGGTACAAACACTATAGCTGAAGCCCTCCATAATTCTAGCTTTTGACCAAAGAATGAATGTTACTCAGCATGGCAGATAAAGGCTTATTCAGCAGCAGTTGATACCAGAGTAATTATCAACCACCTGCAGATATAACAAAGTATCCAAAGTCTTTGATTTTTATTCTTGCCTTTTTTTCTTTTTTTCCAGTGTAGAAAAGAACGACCTTGAAATAGATGGATTTGCATTGCGGCACATTGTAAAGGACCAGTTTTCAGTGGCTCAGTATCTAGGCTTGGTCAGGAAGGAATACTTGGCTGTAACCCCATGCATTTTACATTTTCAGACCATGCATTGCTTTTTTGGAGGATCGCTCTTCTTGTTAAAGCTTTAAGACGTTCTCAGGACATCCCCCCCACACACCTCCCAACACCCCGCTGGGGATCTGTCTTAGGACCAAAACTTCATGTACACAGATTTCAACACTGCGGCATGCTTCTCGTGCACCTGCTTCAAATGGCACCAGCATACTTACAGATGAAATTCTCCCTTGTCAGATGGATCAGTTGCTTGACACACTGAAAACAATACCAAAAGGACAGAGAACTATTCAAGCTCTCTCTTTGATTAGTGAGAGGTAAACAGCATAAATCCACTACCAATATAGTTCTTATTCCAGTTTTCATGCTTGCATAGTCTCTACAAATGTCTCTTCCTCCGTCTTGTGCGCTTTTAATGCCACAGAGTAATTTTATTGCTCAAGTAACCTCTAAGTCTCAAGGAAATACTCAAAATCATTGAGCTGACTGTGCATCTATTTTATTCCAGGGAAAGTTAAGGAACAGGAAAAATGGAAACTAAACATTTTGTTCTGGTTCGTTCAACCTGAGCTGTATTTACTGAACTTCAGCAGTGTGTCCTAGAAAATTTCTATTCTCCTTAATGTCTGGGATTCTCTGTATTCTCTATGACGCACCATGAATATGATTCAAGTGAAACATTAGTGTAACAGATCTCCCCAGTATCAGGTCAAGCATAGTCCGAGGCTTGTTCATTCAGACAGGTTTTCATTGGGGTCCCCGAACCCCTTGCATGAAAGGAAAAGCTGTTACTTTCAGTCTTATCTCTATGGAAGGTATCAATGCCACACATGTCAGTTGTGGCTAGAACAAAAGCAGGCTCATGCTCATATTGTGTTTCAAGATCATGAGCTTATGGAAAGTTGCCTGGGAAGCTGCCCATATTCTTGATCTAGCTCTTGGAGGGTTAGGGTTTTATATATCATTGCATGAACTTCTAGCTATGTCCCCACCCAACCCTCAACACACAGAAGATCTGAAATGTACCATAGTTTGTGTAGCTGATCACCAGAATTGCCTTTATTTTTTTTTCAGGATGGAGAAGAGTCCTAAGACTCTAGCATGGGATCCAGCTAGAACCACTATGATTAGCACTACATAAGCCAATCTAGAAAGATGCAGTAAATGCAGTGCACAGAACCAATGGCTTCTCAAGTGAATAAGTGGAGACCTAACTGAACTTCATCATTAAAATGGGGTGGTGACACCTGATACTTAAGAAGGCATTAAATGATCTAGGTGGGCAGGATACGAGGCAGTATGGAGAGACAAAATACATCAGTATAAAAGTTCATCCCCAGGAACTTTATGACTATGAGCAATCTCACTCATATGTGAAATTACTCCGTCTTTTAATAGAAGCAAAAGTCACAGAGTAATTTACCAGTTGCAAAAATGTAAGATTGTGTCATGTGTGTGCAAAGGATTTTACAACAAAACAGTCGTGTTTGAACTACCACAAAAAACTGCACAGACACAGAGGGAATGATACTAGGAGCTTTGTAGTATGGGAGTTTGGGTTTTTTTAGTTTGTTTGGGATTTTTGTTTTTTTGTTTGTTTGTTTGTTTGTTTTTCTTTTCTTACACACACACACACACACACCCCGCGCCCCACACACACACACACACCCCCTTCCTGAGATTTCGGTTGAGGAGACAGTGGCATTGTTGATTTTAAAAGGGCAGGCTTCACGAACAGATTAACATGCTCCATATGTCTGGTCAGTTTGTTGAAGAGCCCAAATTGTGCATCTATTAAATATAATGAACGAGGAATGATAGATGATGTCTCACACTCCCAAGCTTGTAATTAATAAGGAGTGAGAGGCTGCAGGGTAGAGTGGAGAAAGCATCCTTCAGTCACAAATCCTTGACACAGAGATGTCAGTTGTTCAAAAGAGGTTTTAGTGTCTCTGACATGAGGACAGCAAGGGAATGGAAAAGTAAGAAAAACAAAGCACTGGAAGGGCATTTTAACACTGTGTTAGGCAAATGAGAGGATAAATTATGACTATATATTGGATGGCGGTGGGAGGGTTATAAACATTACAGAGACAATTGCCGCTAAATGAGGTGTAGCCCAGGCAGCTGTCCTGATGCATTAGGAGGCTGTTTTCAAAAGAAAAGATTCTCCCATCAACATTAAACCAAAACAAAATAGAAAGATCCCTTCCACACAGCTCACATGCCATGAATAAGTCAGCAGCATGTGAGTCAAACTGTTCCAGAGGCAGGCTGTGTGCTGACTGCCTCCTTTTGGGCATTATTTGAGCACGGATGTGCACTCTCTGTAGGCCTTAATTATCAGAGCAACCCTATGAGCAAGCTAGTCTGCCCTGTTTGCCTGGACTAGTGTCTTTTATGCTTCTTTGATCTATGTGTGGTAAATCCAAGAGCCATTATGTTGCCCCAGCCTTTATTGGAGGGACTTGGTTGGCTACTGTCTTGCTGGATTGCTCTGATCACAAGAACTACTGGTTTCTTTCAAGGTCCTTTTTTTTTTCTTTCCTTCCCATGCCATATCAATCTGTCTGAGCTTTCTGTATGTCTTTAATGCAAATTTCCAGTGTACAGAAGTAGACGCAGTACAGTCTGAGAATGTAATACTCTCATTAAAACTAGCAGTGTTTGTTTTGTTACTCTTAATAATATATTCAGCTTTTCTGGAGCACTGTCCTTCGGTACACCTTTGGATTACATTATCATTTTACAGGCAAGGAAACTGAGGCAGAGACAAACAGCATCTTGTCTTGGAAAACAGTGCCAGAGCTGAAATACAATTTAAGACTTCTTAAGTGTAGTGCAGCAGTGACCTATACAGAAAGCACTGCCTCTCTTTGGCCTGTGGGAAAATTGTCATCTAAAAAAACAGTGGTTGCTATTTCAGTAAAATATTCCTATTTCTAAAACTGAGCTCATATACTCATAAAAAAGTCCAATACTCTTTCGTGTCCTTGTTATGCTAGAAGCCTCAACAATGCTGACTTCAGGGAACTGAAAGACTGGGTCTCCCCCATTGCATTAACTGATTGATGCTGGCATAAGGTTTTCAAGCCACATTTCTTTTCCAGTGGTCAGTAGATCAATAGTGATCCATGATGCAGCCTCAGGTGTTCCACAGAATGATTACAAGTCCCTTTTAGCCACCCAAATATGTGTCTACACTTAACAATATAAAATGACAATAAAGGAAAATAAATGAAAAGACAAAGTTTTGCTTGGTTGAAAATGAAATCTATTCTGGCAGAAGATGATACGTGGTTTATTTTTTAAAACACTTCACTTACTGAGAGTTACTTCTCTCAAAGATTTGTAAACTAGCTGTCCTCCTAGGAGCACTGAGAGGCAGAGATTCTGCCACTACACAGCCTGTCACTTCAGAAAGGAATGAGAGCTACCTGCTGTTTACAGCTCTGACAGGAGAGCGCCATGTCAGAGATAATGTTGATATATCCCTCCGAAACAACAAGATGGTCTGGAGCAAAAGAGCATCTCAGTAGGATGGGCTCTGTTTGCATAAACACAGTATTGCTTTCCATGAGAGTTAATGCTGCTGTTAGTACTACAGTAGCATCCAGATTTGCTGAGGGCATCAGGGCTCAGCTGTACACACTACAGTCATCTCATGCAGTAAGAAGCATCTCTGGCCCCAGAGCTTTGGAGCCAGGCGGGTAAAGGGAGAAATAACAGTTGGAGCACAAAGAAAAGCTGTCCTCTCTTCTGGGGAAACACTGACCATTTAGGATAAAGCTCCATTCAGAATAAAATGCTTATAAAACTATTTGTAATGTTGCGTTTTCTGACAAAAAGGTGTCAGACTAGAAAAAAAGCTGGCCCAACTGGATCTGGGAAGTGAAGTAATGTAGCCATCTCCAAACAGCCGGTCAGCGACAACTGCAGCAGAATAGAATAGAATAGAATAGAATAGAATAGAATAGAATAGAATAGAATAGAATCATTAAGGTTGGAAGTGACCTCAAGGATCATCTAGTCCAACCATCCCCCCACCACCTATTACCCACTAAACCACGTCCCTAAGTACCACATCTGAAGGGACAGGCTTCCTGCCTGAGTTGGTCTCCACTAAAATGAGATGCTTCCCCCTTGAGTGGTGGTATGTGCACCCCACAGCAAACCCACCTCAGGGCATGGCAGGCTCGCAGCAGCCTCCTGGCCAGCTCCATCAGTTGGCTCTTTCGGTAGCCATATAGTGCTTGGGCTGTACTGCTGCGAGGACTGGGCCCAGCTGAACAGGCTGAAGACAGCATGTGTCTGCTTCTAAAATGGTGCTGAGCAGAGGTCTCCCCTGCTGACCTTTAGATGTCCCTTTTGGAGAGAGATGACATAAGGAAAGCAGCAGGAATGAAAGTCTGGCATTGGCTTTGCGAGAGTGATAGTAACAATGAAGGACAGAGTATTTAAACCTGAAAAAATAATATAGCATTTTTCTTCTGGTTGAAAATAACTGGGCTTCTAGCTACAATCCACCATCCCCTGGTTGAGGAACTCTGTAGGGGTGTTGCCAAACCTCACAGTATAACTAGCACATCAAGAAAACCTCTCCCTTCCCTGGGTATCAGTGCAGCCACACTGCTCAGGAACAGGGTGAATCTTGGGTTTACCATCTTCTGCTTGCCGTTTGGATGGGAGGAGGGAAGTGAATTGTTTGCCCCCGTACATATCCTTTGAAAATTGTAACTTTCCTGTAGGATTGCCTCCATCAAAAAATTCCACTGAAATAATTTCCTTTCTGTGTGCCCCTCTGCCCTAGTTACTCTCCCTTTTTTTCAGCAAATGAATATGAAACCAATTCAACATTGGAACAAAATATGATTTTTTTTTCTCTTCTTTTGAGAAATAAAATCTCATAGTTGATTTGATGAAAGCTTCTGTTTTACAGGGAAATCAATTCCTCCTCCAAACCCACTTCGTTTTGTAAAAAGCACTAGAAAAATACCCATTCCCTCTAAACTTGACAGATGCTACAACAAAGTGAGAAGGAACCACTGTTTCTTTCAGTATAGTCTTTTTTTTTAATATGCTGCGTACATGGAAACACTTCTTCATCCATCAATTGAAAAGTTCATTTCTTCCTGCTGCCCTTCACCCCACTTTCAGGTCTCCCAAGCCGACCGTGACTGTGCAACATAACTGACTCTGGTATAAATAAGAGCTGAGGAAATGGAAGAAATTAAGAACTCCTCCAGCCCTAGGGCTAAGTATCACCCTCCTATTTGTTTTCTCTGTATACGAGGCTTAATACTTTTTCTCAGCTGGGTACATGAGCTGATATACTACATAATCAGAGGGAAAATATTACCTTATAGAAATCTCATTTCTTATTACGCTTGAGGTTTCTGTGGATACTGGAAATACTTTACCATTTCATAGTATGTGGGCAGAATAGGGAAGAAACAACATAAGTGAATACTTATTTTAAACTTTTGGGTCTCATTTGTATTGAAGAGTCTAAGCACTGAAAGTGGAGGGACGCTCAGTCTTCTCTTTCCACTCCATGTGTGCTACCTTATTGCTGAAATCCATGGAGGAACTCAGTTGATGTGCAAAATATCTCTGTCTTTGGGGTGCATTTAATGATGGACATTCACAGTCCAAACATGTGCCCATCATAGTAATGGTATGAAGCTGTGTCCTTATCTACATTACGTGTTTTGTTCAGATGCTATACAGGGTCCATCTGTTCTTTGTGATGGGTATATCTTCAGGACACATCTGTCTGGGTGGCCTTGGACTCTGGCAAGGTCTGTAGGAATTCAGCCTGTGAGTGACAACGTACTCACAGTAAGCCTATCTATCTAAAATGGGATGTGAGTCTTAAAGAGTGCAAGCCTTAGAGCAATCCCCTTCAGCCAGCTGCTTTTCACCATTCATCAACTCATAATTCATCTGAGGTTGAAAAAAAAGAGACAAATGTTTGGATAAAGACACTTACATTAGGAAAGGTGTAGGTTAATCAATATAGCCCCTATCTTTTCAGAAATCTTTTTAAAACTGTAAATATTGCAAGAAGGCAGTTAGCAAGAGAGAACATTTCCTGAATCAGATTTTCATCAGTATGAGTAGAAATTGATGAAATGTAAACCCCACAATCTCTGTTGCTCAAACCAGGCCTGAAGCCTCTTCACTCTCAGCCATGTTGCAGGGCAGACCAAGCTCTGTCAGTCAGATCACCCGTCTTGTCATCAAATTTGTGTACTGAATATCTAGTTATCTAAAACAAAATAAAAGTTTAAGAGGCAACATTGGGTTTAGAGAGAAAGAACAAAAGCAAAGGTGAGAAGTCCTCTTACCTTTTTGGTCATAAACCTTCACGTTAATTTTTGGTCTTTGGTGCTTTCCTTGTTAGCTGGTAAAGATCTATAGTAAAGACCCTTCATGGAGGCAATTCGTGCCTCAGAGCTACACTCCAGAGTCAGGACTGTCCTCCTTTCTCCGGCGGGAACTATATGGTGCCCTGACTGACACCAGTGAGTTGGCTGCGGTGGCAGACTGAGGACCAGCCCCTCTGCTGCTTCCTCCCCTAAGGAAATACAGAAAGATCCTCGCTTTACGGCAACAAACCATGCACAGTGCTAGGCAAGCATCTTGCTCTGAAGATAGTTAAAACAGATGCAAATATTTGCAGGGGCTCTCCACAGTTCTTACTTTAAACCTATGATTTTAATTGCCAAGAAACTCAGAGCATTACTGCGAGGAAGAAGGGTGAATGCGGTGAGACAAGAAGGGCCATGCTCAGACCACTTACTGCAACGCTGGAAATGAGTCCAGTGTAGGTAAATCCATGCAGTCTGTGGACAGCTCACATTTCCCCTTACCCAAAATCATATCTTACAGCATGCAACACTGAAGGTGGCTTTCTGTACTGTCGATGAAGAATAGCATGATGCCAAGTTTGCATACCCCTACTAGACCTCTCTGACTACACCTTCCTTTTCATCTACAGTATGTAGAGTTGAAATAAGATGGAATCTATTTTAATGTTTAAAGTGCCACCATAATGGTCAGAATATGGCTGAGACAACACAGGAGATCTGAAAGAACACACAGACTTGCACCCTTTTCAAGTAATCAACAGGGGTCCTAAACACCTTCCACACAAGGTTCAAAGGACCAGACTTTTTTTTTTTAACAGCTAAATCACTTTGATCTTTCATAAAGCTGTAAAAGTAGGACTTTTTGCTTACAGTGTATACTTTAGCTCCATCTTTTATATAGACAAAGAAATATTTAATAATACTGCCACATCTGCAATGTAAGATGTTCTTTGCAAGCCTTTTTTTTCTCCTCTGAAATCTCAAGATCCTAGAGATATCTGATTTGGTAACTCTCAGACTTTCATTCATGCATATTCTTTCTTTAGTTTTCAACATTTCAGGAAAAAGTTTGAAAAATTCTAATCTTCCTCTCCATTCTCCACATGAACAACAACAGAAAGCAAGTGAAAAGATCACAACGTGACTTTTTAAAGCCTTCTGACTACTGAGCTAATATCATGAACTGTCTGGCAGGGGTTTGACTCGGGATTTATCCTTGTCTGAGCTTGGCAGCATGCGTGCTGGGCTACTTATTATAGCAGACAGATGTAAGGTCCTCAGAGCACTTAGTTTCCTATACTTCTCCCTGAGTTGGTTAATGCTTCACAAAAGCTGGGAGAGAGCAGTGCCTAAGTGTGGGTGTTGTGGAGCTGGACGCTGCTGGCAGTGCACTGATCGTGTGAGGGAAGGAAAAAGGTGGATATCATTAGGCTTTCAGTGCAATCAGAACCTCATGGAAGTTGCTGTACTTCCTTAAAGAATATCTTAATGGGGAGTAATAAGAAAGCCAGAAAGCCCTGCAGAATGACTTACTCTGGAGGTTATGTCATGAAAAGCCATGGTCTATGAGTCTGATTGACAATAATGACTCAGCACCAGGATCTTTCATTTGCACTGAAGTCCCCATTTGTTCCTAGCGTATATGAATGGTGCTGACAGGCCACTGTTGAATTCACCAGGAAAAGTACCTTGACTGCAGGTGTATCTAAATGGATGATGCATGCTAAATATCCATGTCCTGAGTATCTTGTATCACAGTGGAGAGAGACAGGGGGAAGAAAGAAAGGGGCCAAAATGAAAAACTGTGAAGGAGGGATTGGAAAGGGATAAACAGTGGATTTGTGGAGCACATAATGCATCACTACCTACAGAGCCAAAGCCTTTTTGTCTTGGGATTGCTTTGCCTCATACAGTTGATTGGTTGTTTTCTTTGGTCACTTGCTCAACCCTAATTAAGGAGACACTATTGGAAGCAGTCTCTATTCGTACCTAACTACCTGGCAGTTGCTCTTTTTCTTTGAGCCCTTCTGAAAAGCTGGCTCTTAGATCAATTACAAAACAAGCACAACTTGGTTTTTGGAAGGGACCTTTTTTCTCTATCACAAGCTATTTAGCTTTCCAGTCATGTGGCAGCTTCACGTAGTCTTCAAGAGCGAAGGAAGAATGCAGTATGGCAGAATGGCTTGTGAGCTCTCCTAGGAAAACCTGCACCTGCTTTCTGCCCACACATCCACACTGATCTCTAAACCAAGCCACAAGCTCATGCTACACAGCTGCTACGAGGCATTATGTCAGGGCTTCATTTGCCAGCATTTCCGCCACTCTGGATTGCATTGGTGTCTCGTAACAGCTCCCAGCACAGCTTCATCAAGCTGCTAATGTCAACCGAGTAAATAATGCATGCTTCAACTTTGGGCTAAATATACATTTGTCTGATAGACCATAACAGCCACGAAGGCTGTTGTGCTAAGCAATCCTTAGCTGTATATTTACTGGATCAATGGAGTGCTTACAGCTTTGACACATAAATCAGTATTTAGGTAAGTTTTAAAATAATTATTAGAAGTAAAAGAGCATTGCTGTCCGTATACAGCACTTACATAGAATGAACCTTCTTCTCTTTTGTGTTGCTTTTTTTATTTTTCTGGAGCCCCCACAGCCCTGGTTGGCAGAGGTACTTAAACACAGCAGAGTAAGCTGAAGTCAGCGTCTGACTTCACTCATTTTAAGCACAACTTCTGCAGAACGTGGAAGATTCTCACAGGATCCAAGCTGTCCCTTCAGTATCATTTCAGAGCAGTTGACACTACACAAGGCACTTGAATTATGTCTTGTTTGTTATACAAGAAGAAAGAGAAAACAATGTGATACTGGTCCACTTGCTCCGGGGTCTGCATCTGTAAAAGACAATCAGACTGCCTGAGGATGCTTGTGCAGAACCAAAATATACAAAGATAAAATATAGATGGCTAATGCACTTGAACAAGGATCACAATTTGGTCCTCATTTTCCTTGTGGGCTCTGAGATACGTTAGCTCTGCAATGTATTGTTTCCCTCCTCTGTCTGGGCATGGGAGTTGGAGGAGGCAGTTGGTTTTATTACTCAGGTCATTGGTACAGAATAGGAGGTACCAATGACTATGAACCTTTTTGTTACTGTTGTGGCAAGAAATGATCTGATCTTGGAGGTGAAACAACACAGACTTCTTCCAGTCTTTTCTATTGGTAACCAAGATGGTGAACCTAGGATGTTGTCTCTTCTTTTTCAAAAGATATTGGGTATAAAATGTGGAGTACATACAACTGCAGCTCTTCTCAAGTTTGAGCCAGATAAAGCGGAAGCCGTTCTTACATTTCAGGGAATAATGCTACCTATGAGATGGTGATTCCAGCTTGTCCAATTTCTTGGTTGAGTAGGATCTATGGAAAGGTAAAATGAGAAGAAAGCTGCATTAACCAGGACACTATGAGGCACTGAGCGTCCACTGTGACCTATCCAGCAGTAAGAGCATTAACTGGATAGCTGCTTAGTGCAAAACTACTGCAGGCATCTTTGGGTAAAAATCTATGAGGGATGCTGCACTGAGGGAGGCTACTACTAGTCTTCTGTCCATCATCTAACACAGACGGAAGAAGAAATTTCTAACTAGAGGCAGAGGAATAGTTGTGCAACCCACTGCAACAATCTTATTTTCAAACGCGTTTACTCCAAAGTCAGTTCTTTCCATTTCTGTCACCCAAGAGCCAATGTTACTGCAATCCAGAAACCAGGACTGATTGAACTTGACTCTGAACCGCCAACACACAACATTTCACAATTAACTTCTATTAGTTCTGTGTCCAGAGTCCTGACTCTCATTTTGCATGTCAAAGCATCAACTGTCTGTTCCAGACCCTAATTGTATTGATCGTGACCTTTGTAAACTCATCTGCTACAGCCATTTGAGTAATTAATGTCTTATGCAAAATGAATACGTAAATAAAAATGAATACATAAATAAACTAAACAAAAATAAGAAATTGTAATAAACAGCATGTCTGGCAGCAAAATATTGGTTTAAGAATTCTAATGATGATCATGATTTATTAATGCACGTGTCAGCATCTGTTGCTGTAAGCATTATGTATGCCTCAGTAGGATTTGTCGTGATTTGTTGAATGTAAGTCAGATAGACAGCAATCGTGTAATGAAAAGTACTGCAGTTTCTGAATCATCCCGTCTTTTTAATGTCTAGGGGAGAGCTGCTTCATGCCCTCTCTGAATCTGCCCTTTCTGTATAACTTTATTATTAACAATGAAAAACATCTCCAAATCAATTTCTCAGTCTGTGTATAAAGTTCTGTCAGCTCCTGTGATCAGGAAAATCCACCCCACCAAAGCTGATTTGAATATTTCAATGCCTGATGGTGAATTGAAGAGCAACATGCTATTTTTATATAATTGTCTCTAGAAGGAGGAATAAGGAGAGGTGATAGATCTCAGCAATGAATAAACTTTAGTTTTCCTCCTCAAGTACCTTCACATATGTCATCATTTCTGGAGAAACTCTGTTGATGTTAAAAGTGGATTAAAATGAGGAATGAGTACACATTGTAGTTACACTATACATATCATGGTGCGCTATTTTACAGTCATGACTGCTATTTGCATGTTGACTTGCATTTTCTTTATACTTTCAGCTGTCCTGTCATATATCTGAATTTTCTCTCCAGGCATTTACTGGGGAGTTCTAAAAAAAAATCCAAAACAAAACAAAAGACCCCCAAAACACCAAACCCAAAAGAATCACTGTTATTTTCTCACTTGGGTGAAGAGAACTAGCTAAATTCTGGGGAATTTGATATTCATTTTTTATTGTAACCTTCATTGCAAAAGATCCTTAAGTGCTTTAAGGTAGGGTTGAGTGAAAAATCAAGTCCTCACAGCCACTTTTGAGCTGATACTTCTTATAGCTTCTGTAGTATCCTCACTGTCCATGAAATGCAGATCTTTAGGGTGTGAAAAAGTGCAGCGGCGGAAGTTTTGGAATCTCTGGATTTCCGTTCCTCATTCAAAATTGAAATGTCATGGTTTAATCACGGAACCTTAAGGCATTAGGTAGAAGTATCTTGTCCTCTCCTGGGTTTAGGTCCCCAAAACCTTGAGTGAGATAGAATCCACATCCTATTTATCCTGCTACTCAATATTTCCTATAAGCTATAGAGGATGTTTCTCTATCTAGCACGCTGGGCCTTGGCAATCCCGTTTGAATTAAACTAGCAGTCTCCAGCTTAGTCTTCTCCTACTTAGAAAAAGGAGACCTTATCTTGTTCCTCTTGAGCCAGGTGTAAGTAGGGAATCCGTAGCAAAGTAGTGAATCCGTAGCAAAGTAGTGAACACCACAGTTTGAAGGAAGATGGCACCCACTGGAAACAAATAATCCTCAGACCTTTCTATGTTGTCCCTAGGCAGAGTGCCTGTTGTCTGATGGTGGTGGGATGAGCAGAAAAGAGTAGGTGGAAGGAACCCTAAGAAAACTGACTTTCCGATGCCTAAATATTTTACAAACCTTCATAATCCCACACTAGTGCTTTAAGACCAAGATTAAAAGTTTGCTATCTTTCCAGCCACATCAACAGTGAGAACCTCGGACTGGAAAATGATGGAGAAAGTGATCCATTGATCTATTAGTCAGAAGCTCTACAGCAAATCTAATCAAGAGCAGAAAAGATTTTCCAATGCAGTAGAAGCCTGTTAAACAGATTGCACTGGTGTACGGAAATGTCATTTTCTTAACAGCCCTATAACACAGATAAATAGTGGCTTAAGGACAGAGGTGGCCTTTGCTGAACCTCATGTGTTCTTTTGATCTTTGTTTGTGAACCCTGCTCTCTAGAGGTTTATTCCAGATATTCATGCAATGCTTCTTTTCAGATAAACAATAACAAAAATTGGTCTTTCCCTGGGCACATCAGTTCTCTTGTCAGGTTTATTTCCTTATATCTTTTAAGAGGTCTTTCTTTTCAAAGGCATTCAATGAAATACCTCTTGGTGTGATATCAGGGAGGAAATCTATTAATTTAACAGTTTCAGTTGTTTGATCTGTTCAGTTCTGTATTGTACTTGGCTTTTTGATCTAGGTGTTTAGACATATAGCAAGTTTATACCTTCAACTGATATTTGTTTCTTAAGGAGACATCTGAATTGTTAAAATTATGTGGTTTGTTTTTTTTTTCCTCCATCCTGCAGAAGGCAAATCTGTTGTGTTAACAAAGATTTGTTTTATTTAACCTGTTTGTAACTTGGTTTCTCTGCAGTAAGGTGCAACAGAGACATTCTTCTTCAGAAAAAAACACGAAGAACTATACAGAAGGCACTGAAGCATAACACAAAGGATGGCAAGCACGCTATCATTGCTATACCACTCCTCTTGCTGCTCTTGTTCGGGAGAGTCAGCATGTGATAGAGATACAGGAAGATACAAGTAGTACTCAAACAAGGGTGACACCTTTGCAGTTATCTCAGGGAAGAGCTATGAGGCGTATGAAACAGAGGGGAAGCCTTGCAGTTTCAGTTTCATCAGGATAAATAGGATGGTTACTGAAAAGAAAAACGAAACAAGCAACGAGCATTGACTGGCTTCATCACTGTTTTTTAAATAAACCTGCTGGCATGGAAAGGAAATTGGAAAGAGAAAGTAAGCAAAGCCTGTTCAGGTAACCGAAAAAAGCTTTAGAAAGCTTGGAAGGATTAGTGGACAGAAGTAGGCAAACAACATTTTGTGTGGCTTTTCTACTTGCATTGTGTTGCAACAGTTCCTAAGCAAAGTGCAAGAGGGTTTTTATTGTCATATCAGATTTACATGGTAAAATTTAATGTAGTACTTGTCAGTCTGAATACTGGAAGTATCAATAAAATGTAAAATTATACTTGACTTCAATCCTAAGTGGTTATAAAAATGCAGTCCAAATTTACAATAATTTAGCCTTTCTTCCTGCCCCTTCCCCCTTTTTTTTTTTTTCTCAGCAAAGCTCATTATATGAGATTGTTTGGGAGGAGCTGGTTTATTTTTTCTGCTTGAAGTCTGGTGATTCATTGGGATTTACATCACTACTGAAACGTTCTTCCCTTAGAAATCAATGGCTGAGGACTGGTGTGGGGACCCAACTTTTTAATTATGGCTTGAAGTAATGTAATTGTGGATTTTAATGGCTCATACATCTCTTTGACAGATCATCTGAGTTTGTTGAAAGTTTTGAAAGCAATGAAATCAATTTCTTGGACAGTTAGCTAGCAAAAAGAGAAAGCATTGATGTTAATTGGAGTGTAGAAATAATATCACCTAATACCTCTGTATTTTTGTGAGATGTTTTACACACTGAAGATTCTGGCCAGGAGCGCAGTAAAGGGGAGCATAAGAAGAGATGGCTGCTGCTTCTTCTATTCAGTGATGTTTTATGTTCCTGGTGCCTCAGAGAGCATAACAGCTCTGTCTGCATGATAAATTCAGCATTGCCAGCCCTGGCTGTGCAGAGAGTGAGTCTGGGAAAATTTCAGAAGGTTAGGATACGTTGGCTGACAATACAGGGTATCGGAGTCACAGCACCCTATTCCAACATTTGGTGTGCTCTTATCCAATGCTCTGCAATGAGGCTTTTGTCTGAAACCTATAGCAAAAAAAAGTCCATTTAGGAAGTCTGTCTAGCCAACAGGGAGTTATAGTACATAATGTAACAGTCCTTTCAGGCTTCAGACGTCCATTAGCCTCCGGCTTAAGAAATCATCACCCATATACAGATTAAGCAAGGTCTTTTTAAAGGCAACAAACACCTTTCCTAGAAGCTTTGATTGAAACTGTCTGTAAATGTCATGGCTTCAATATTAATAGTCACTGCTGTTGTTGGTTGGGCTAATTCTCAGTGACACTAACCAAACTAATTCCATTTACTATCCAGGTTACTCTACCACTCTGCAAGGAAGTGCCTGTGCCTATTACCATCCTTTTCATCAATGATTTTATGATTCACGTGACATCATGCTGAGCAACAGCACAAAACACAACATGGAAAGGATGAGATTTGTCTCATTTACTAAGATGTTACCAGCATGTGTTGCAGCTTTCTTCGATCTGATTAGCTGTTGCAGTTGTCAAAAAACTTGGCTTGAGTCTGTTCTCAAGAACCAGCACAAATCAAGAGGAACCAAATTATCTAGAGTTATTCCCTTGTTACTAAGGGGAAAAACAGGAAATGCAATGGAAAATAGGAAATAATACATGCTACTGGAAATATGAAGTTACATTTTTTCCTAAAAAGATTCTCAGGAAAAAAAAAAGAAAACATCAACAACAATGTATTTTTTTTTGCAAAAGACCAAAGAAAGGAGAGGAGCAGGCAGAAAAAAGGCTTCCTTCCTTGGGGAAGGAGCTCCATAGGTATTTCTAGAGGAAGGTAGAATTCATCCAAAACTCTAAGTAAACTAAAGTATACTAAAATTGAGCATTAAAAAGGCCTTCCTAAGATGACAGAATAGCTTCCTGAAGTGACATAATTCTTCAGTATTGACCCTCAGGAACTAAGAAGAGTTCAGCTACCTAAGCAATTAAAATGATCTCCAAGGTATTCATTGAAGTGGCATCACGCCTGTAGTTAAGGGCCAACCTTGACATCTCAAAATGAAGAAGGGATTGAGAAGGGACAATGTTAGATACTACAGTGACCTTTGCTGGCATCACTGGGGTGAGGTTCAGTGTACTTTGGGCCAAAATTTTATGTGATTGTACAGAAACAAATTGTCCACAAAATTAGACAGTATAAGCCTGATTTGACAGTGCAAGCACAGGGGAGTTGTGACTTTTTTAACATAATCAGTGCTCAAAGATGAAGCAGGAGAGAGACCCCAACCTCTCCAATCTTCTGCTTCCTCTGGGCACCAAAGCCACGGTGAAGCACCATCTGCCCATCCTGGCAGCTAAAGGAGCTTGTGGCAGCCTGTCTGCCCTTCATTCTGGATGTATCAGCTGCCTCTCATATCAGACAGAATCACCCAACACATGGTCACTGCTGTCAGTGGCTTTCTGTTGTCAGATCAATAGCACAGTGCCGCTTTGGAGTGACAGCTCAATTGGAGAAGAATTGTGGCACCCACATTTCAGAAGCAAAGTCAAATCCTGCAATAGAGAGCCACAGGAATGACTCTTGAAAGAATTAAATGGTATTTGTCAAAGATTGCTCAGATTTTCTCAGGGATTAATTCCTAGCAGCTGGCTTATACAATGTGCCAGGAAACTGTGAAAACTTAGAAACTATTACAATTTTATTTCTCTTTTTGCTCCTCAAAACCACCTCATTTTTGAACCTGAAGATGCACTGGAAAAACCCCATCAGATAACTGGGTGCAAAAGAATCTCTTTTCTGTCTCAGTTGGGTAAGAATCTGGTGTGACACTACTTTAGGATATATGACTGCATTGTTCCAGAGCTAAGCGTTTCTGTTGTAAATGCAGTAATTCTCTCATAACAGATAATTACACAAATATACATATACATATATAATAAAATGTGTTCATGGCTGCCTGCCAACTTGATAAACAAATAAGTAGTGATGTTCTTTTTGAGAAATCTTTACAAAACCCATGCTAGGAAGGCCTGTATCTCCATAAATGAAGATTAGGGGTCAAGTGAAGCTTCGAAGCCTTTAGATGCAACAACATCACTGTGGTTCAGTCTTTCAGCCTTGGAAGTCTCGAAGTCCAAGCTTACATCAGTTCCAAACACACCCAGTTATGTTTGAGTTAAAAGAGAGAAAGGACTGTCCGGTCGTTAGCCTTGAGCATTCGCAGTTCAGTTTTCACTGGATAATTACATTTTTCTGTACATTTGCAGACTATCTTGTAAATTTGACTGGAAGCCCACATGCTTTTGGAAAGGGGACTTAAATTTACCTGCAGCTCCTCTGTTCACACCTGACTGGTCGTGACAAAGACAGGGTAAAATTTCAGGAGTCTCTAATGAAACAACACACTGCGCTCTCACCAACAAAAAGTAGGATTTTCCTCTCCAAAACTAGACATGGAAAGCACAGATCTGACCTTTCATCAGCTCAATGACTTCCTCTCCAAATTTAGACTCAGGACTCCAAGGAATATATGACCTTGGTGTTTGAATAAGTCCCAGGCACCGTAATTTAACTCTTGCCTGCAGAATCAATTTCTCTTCAACCACATTCAAGAGAATGTGCTGTTTTTTGTCTTGGATGGCAAAAGCAAAACTTGTGTAAGGACAGAGGGTGGAGAGCAAAGGTAAAGCTGATGAAGAAGCAACCTTCACAGTCCCTAAAGGGCCGTGTTATCACTGTTTTGCTCTCTCCTAACAAAAGTCAGCCCAGTCTTATTTCCTTTTTCTACTGAAAAACAAGACCTGAATTGCAAATCATGTTTGTAAGGTATAAATCAGATTTGGTACATCTCCACTACCTGAAAATTGACCCCAAATTCCCTCCTGTTCGAGGCATGGGGTGGTGATAATCCCACCAGAGGCTGTTTCTTTCTGACCTGCGACTCCAGAGACATCTCTGCAGGGGGAAGCTATATACAGCACTGAAAAATGAAGGGTTTTACCCTGGTAACCCAGGAAAAACTCCTGGTAACAGCAAACACTTTCAAAACGACCCTAGGGAATGCTACAGCATGTGAAAGGTCCTGTCTAGGGAAGGGAAGCTAATGAAAAAAGGGAAAATCAGTCACCCTTGTGAATACACTAGTACTTTTTGAGCTCCTCAAGAGAAGCCTGGCTGGAAAGACACAAGACATGTTAAGATGGGGCAGAACATAAGTCAAGTCTCTTGGGGTCTGTGCCTTGCTCTGCTGTAGACTCACAGCATGATGTTGGACAAGTCTTACTGAGAGTTCTTACAGAAAAAATGGTGCCCAATGTGAAGTGCACAGGATATAACCATCTTTCTGTTTGACAACTGCAGTGATATGCAGTGCTATAGTTTTCTGTGCTCTGGGTTAGAGTATAAGCAGGGCTGGTTATGGGGTTGTGACACTACTTGGGGAGCTACAGCACCTGAGCAACAAAAGAAAGTTCTTGGAATAACAAGGAAGGCACATCACCTAGGCACCTCTGTCCTGGTGAATTTTCAGTGTACAAATGTCTGGAAACTGAAATGGAATTGTTTTCTGCAGACACAATAAGTAGGGAAAGAATAGATAATAGCTAAGTTTGGTGCGATATACGAGCAAACTTTCCGGTTAGTTACACAAAGCCTTGGAAATCCACTTTCTAGGAGATTAGAAGTTTCATATTAAGGAGTCTGTCATTATAACGCTGCAGAGAAGACTCCTGAAAGGTTTCAAAAGCCAAACAAGAGCCGATTAGCTTCAATATCAAAGTGGAGGGGCTCATTTAGTCCAATGCTATTGATCTTAAACACAATCTCTGCTTAGACAGATAGCAACTTCAAAAGGAAAAATAACAATAAAAAAGAAGAAAAAAACTCACTCAGAAACAAATCACAACATGGCAATTGTAAATAAAATGGAAACATCTTATTTCAGTTCTTCCAAGAGGCATGGGAGAAACACTGCCCATGATTTTGCATCTAAATATGCTTTGAATCAAAGTTTTCCATCAACCATTGAAACAGCATCTTTTTAAAAGTCCAGATAAATAGAAATGCCTCCAATCTGGTCAGCTATAGCAACATCCAGTGGTTCATGTAATAGGGATATTTACTGGATGGAATATTTTAAAAATGTATCCTACCTTGACTCCATAACTCCAGAAAATTCTCAGTAAGATGGATTTGACTCTCCTTTTACTGAGATCAGGTAAAGATGAAACCGAGTCTTTGAAGTTAGAGGCTTACTGCCCACATGCTGGCCGAATTTCCAAGGCTGTGAGAAACTTTCTTTTACAAATTCATCCTCCACAGAGCAGTCTTTTGAACACTAGGCCTGTGTAACTTTGAACTCACATGATTTTGAATGTACTTATAGGCAATATGTTGGACATATTTTCATAGTCAGAGACATTCATAGTTTTCCTTATGGAGGAAGGTGGGAAACACACAAGATCTACTTGTACTAGTCCGGAATAACGTACTTGGTACTGATAGGTAAAATGTTTCTGGTAGAACTCCAACATGATACATTGACTAGGCAGTAGCCATTGTTGCTGCTTCATTTATTTTTCCATAAAAAGCGACTGCATGACTATGGCACACACGAATATAGAGAAATTTGTACATCAGGATGAGGAACTCATACACGTGTTTAGGCCACCTGAAAGTGCTATGTCTACAACTGGGTTGGGACCCTTCCAACGAGACATGCTAGAAGTAAGAGAAGATATCAAAAAAGATAGTAGAGACCAAGGAGTCATGCAGGAAGAAGACCACTAAAGTGACATTTGCTTATGTGCATAACAAAGAAGTGCAGATAGGAAAATAGAAATAATTATTAAAAAATATTTTGCACTGAAACAACAGCACTTTTTATCTGAACTCTGCTCATCAGTCATGAAGACAGATTCATCTACTTGATGTCCTTTGGACAGTGTAATCTAGAAAACAATGCACCAGCTGAGGAGTTTAGAGATCCCCCTGCTCTTCCCATCTTAGAATCCCCTTTTTTTGTCACAACTTCACCCCTACCCCCACTCCCCGCCCAGGGTAGAGGCTGGTTTAGGCAAACAGCTTTGAGATCTGCCAGCTAGAAACACTTTTTCATAAGCAGGTAGGAGCCATTTCAGAATAGCACAATTGAGATCTAAGTTGTGCTTTCCCCACCCTTTTCCAATGTTGGATCTCATCCTCTTTTCTGAAGGAGATGCTACTGTAGAGCAAAGTAGATCACTTAGATTCAATCCTTGCTTGCTCTGGCCATTCTAACAAAGCAGACTGCCACCTAGAGGGAATTATCCAGGTATTTGGAAAGGAAATACATGCAAAAAGATGTACCAGTGAAGGAGAGGATAACATTGTGACCCAGGCAATTGCTGACTAGAAACCAGCGACTTATTTTATACATCTTGAAGAGGCATTAGGTTGTGTGCTGTGAGTCAAGGAAACACTTAAGTACAGGACTGAATGATCTGCTGAGTTGAAAAAATGATTGGGTTTTTTTGAATCAGTATCAGCTGGAGACAAATTTGAATTCACTTCCTTGATGTTCAAGGCTGTGGTAAAGTTCGGTTTCAATGCAGCAGGGCACCAATGGCATCAAGATGAATGTGACTTTTCAATAGCATATATTATCTGTAGTACAGATGTTGCTCTTGAACAAGTTTAGAGGAACCCCATGCAGTTGCATTACGAGTAGTTGAGTCACTGAGGGCAGAAAGTTGACCTTGCATAAACCACTTTTTTTCTGAGTCCCATTTAGCTGAATCACTGCAAGTCCACTTAAGCAAAGATTTTTAAACTGTTTGGGCAACCATGATGGAAGAGCCCCATTTCAGGAGTAGAAATGATTAATTTTTTGAATGTCTTTCAGATTTCCAGAGGAAAAACCCCAGCATTCACAATTATACACCAAATTATCTGTAAGTACATAATACACATGAAATAAACTTTCTGCTTCAAACAAAACCCTGCAAAGATTTGCAGCCAAGTGTTTTTGAATTAACAGATGATTGTTTTATGATCAGAAGGCAGAGCATCAGAAGAATAACTGAATGGCTACATCTACAGGAGAGGAAATGGGAAAAATGTCTAACTGCCTTTGTATGGTGTGTGCATACATCTGCCCATAAAGCTACACCCCATTGACTGGGCTGCTGATAGAACATGGCTTTTTTGCAGGGGGGAGATTAAAGACAGGCAGATACAATTTTTAATGCTTCGGCTACCAAATCTGCTAGCCTGCTGTTAGCCCAAGAAGCCCACTTGGCTTGGGCAGATGTCTGACCTTGATCTGTGCTAGATAAGTGAACAAATGGTAATTTTCACAACTGTTTCTAGGACCTTTCCAAAACTCCTTCTCCTCTAACATATTTTTCTTCTCTTCCTTTCTCTCAGTATTATCAGCATTTTGAGTTCTTAAATTAGTAAAGAAAACACCTTTAGGAATTACACATCTGCTAAATTAATTAGAAATGTGCGTAAGAGTCTTGCAGCTGCTTGTACCTGTTATCATTATATATTTGAAATATGCATGCATAATTTTACTGTCTCATCTTTCTCCAGAAGCGCCCAATGTTTATACCTGTTTTTTCCTGCTAGAAAAGAGCCAGACTTAGGCTCAAGATGCAGTTCATATTAAGGGTTAAAATGATTAGACATTTCTATACTGCTATCCATTCCTGTGAAAGTATGTGCAACCTCACATACTTTCAAACCATAAATATTTTGCAAAAATCAATGGCTTTCTTAAGATGTTAGTAAACTGATATACTATTGCAAGGTGGATCCAAAAACATTGTTGTTTTTTCCAGCAAAGGATTCAAATATGGAAGGAATAATTTTGAGTCGCTGAGGACAGAAGGACAATTATGTCTTTTCTGTTCTTTTTAGCAATACTGCCATGTCCAGAACATACATGCACAGAGACATACTAATGTATTTCCAAGTGAATGTTTTATTCAATTATTTGGCTTGGACCCATCTTTAACTCATAGAGTGTTCATGTTTCCCACATGAATTTAACATCACTTGCTTGGACTAAATATAGTGTCCTTAAATATTATTTTTCCATTCTTCTTAGACTTCCCATCTACGTTTCCCATAATATTGTTGAATTAATAAAATGAAAGTTTATGGGTAGAAATCTCAAGGATTCTGCTAAATAAGGGCCTACATTTTAATTAAAGACTTTAAATTGATCTCTGAAATATTCAAGCTGTTCTCTTTTTTTTTGTTAAGATTTTCAATAAAAAAATATCCTTCAACAAAAACTGTTTCCCTCTGGGGCTCATATTACTCTGTCAGTCACTTTTCAGAGACAAAGCAAAACATTCAGCTTCTTACATGATATTTGGAAAGGAAATAGACATCTTTCAACTCAAAGGGAGCCAAAAATATATGTTTCTGGACATCTGTGTTACTATAATGTGTTTGCATGCAGTTCCAATATGAAAGAATACTTTGTGAATAGAAGTACAATGAAGGGAGCTATGTGTGAAAAGCCCTTTATCCTGAGATGCTTACTAAATGTAAAGACAAAAATACTATAGAAATAATAATAATAATAAAATGAAGACACTTTGCTCAAATGGAAGCTCCTATTTATTTCTTAAACGCCACAGAATAGACCAATCCAATATTATTACCTAAAACAGTAGAGAATTTGCATTCTTATCTAGGCAGGCAACTGGCATTTGACTAGTTCAAGTTGCAGCTAAACCTAAGAAGTGCTTCTGGCAAAAAAGCCATTAAGATATGTTAGCTCCGACAGTTGTACAGATGCCTACAGGCACTTCTGCATGACCAAGCTTTAATGGAGATGCTCACCATATTTGCTGAGTGTTTGCTGTGTAAGTTACACACTGAGTTAGGAGAGGGATGAGAGGGGTTTCTATAACCCTAAGGTGATATGTTGATGATCTTGCAGTTGTAGACTGAAAAAATGCATGCAACTCAGTTTAATGACCCTCTTGGTTTAATAATGTAGCATATCATTGTTTGCAGACATGAAACATCTGTTACAATCACATATCATAGATTTTGTAGTGGTAAAGAGATAAAGAAACAGATGGGTTCCGTAATGCCAATGGTGTTAGTGTTTATTTAGAAACCACATATTGAATCACAATCTTTTCTTTTTGTTTCCTGACTCCAGCAGCAGGGATAGCACTGCTAACTTCAGCAGCAGCATGAAGTTTTTTTCAAAGGGAGGATGACTGGATTCTGGACACTCTCCTGGATTTGGATGTCACCAGAAAACGCTAATTTACATCGAAGAGGGAGCTTTTATTCTGGGGAGTTTGAAGACTGTGCCTACCATGAAAACCTTAATTTTAGAGCAGTTTAGACCTTTACATGCCCAATTCAATTTTAATCTGACTACCAAGGTACCAGTAGCCATGACAACATGGGCTGCAGGGTGGACCAAATTTCTGATTCTACATCGAGGAGCCCCAAAGGGTTTGTACAGTGTCTGCTGGTGATGTGACTTGGTGTTCATCAATGCTCAAGCTTAGAAGGTATACAGCAAGTTCAGATATATCTGTGTGAGGGAAAATTATCTCCAAGATTAAGATCACTATTTCAGCTAGCTATTATCACTGATCTTTACGATGCTTGCCAGAAATATATTTTTTTATTTAGTTATAAATATTATTTTTCCTGGAAAAGTCAGTTCTTCCTCAAATTTTGACAGTCTTACTTTCCCATAAGCTCTTCACCTTCTAATCCACCAGTCTCTACCTAAATTTAACAACTGCTAAATAGCTAAAATCTTCCTTGTACAAATTTCCATAGCATATCAGAAATTTGATTTGAATGCCATGATTGCTGAGTGACCGTACCAAATGAGTTCAGATCCCTAATATTTTATCAGCTTTCCAAAGAAACTTGCATTTCACTTCATGATGTGGTAGAAATTTGAAGAGAAAGTGACTCAAGATGACTGAAATTACATTGCCACCATGCAGACTTACTTGGAAATTGTATGCGGAGATGGCATTTACCTTTGCATCTCTCAGTCCCAAAAGCAAAAATGGATTTACTACCTCTATTTAAAAGCAATCTTATCTATTACTGTTCGTCCTTTTTGGGGTTTTAGTTCCATCAGAATTGCTGTTAGTTATCAAATTCTTGGCTACATCTCACACTTCTAATTAAATCTGAGGCTCCTCTTGTCCGGAAACCAGGAGAGAATAGTTAAATGTGGCTTCTATAGCGACTGATGCAAAACAACTGTATTCATGATGAAATACAATTAAAAACTCAATATATCTTATCTGTACCAGCCAGTGATTCAGTTGGAACAAGCCAGTTGCAGCTCTTGAGTGTGTCCTTGTAAACAGGTATTCAGAAAAGTAACTCTGCCTGTGCTGAATTGTGTTGCTTAAAAAAAAAAAAAAAAAAAGAGAACTGTTGGTTTGGGGGTTTTTTCAGTCTGTGAAACTAAGTTGATTTATGCCACTTAAATTTCTGTCCCACTGTCCTGTTTTCAGCTGAGAATGAGCTAGTTTTCTTCCTAGTAGTTGTCATAGTGCTGTGTTTTGGATTTAGGATGAGAATAATGTTTTGGTTGCTGCCAAGCAATGTTTACAACAGATCAAGGACTGTTTGGCTTCTTGTACTGCCCCATAAGTGAGGGACTGGGAATGCACAAGAATCTGGGAGGAACATAGCCAGGACAGCTGACCCCAACTGGCGAAAGGGATATTCCATACCGTATGATGCCATGCTCCTTTATAACTTGGGTGAAGCTGGCTCAGGGCTTGGACCACAGATCTAGAACTAGCTGGGCATTGGTGGTCTATGGGAAGTGAGCAATTGTGCTGTGCATCTTGTTTTGTATATTCTGTTATTATTATTATTAATAGTAGTAGTAGTAGTAGCAGTTTACTTATTATCTTCTTTTTCTGTCATATTAAACTGTCTGAATCTCAATCAATGTGTTTTATCTCTTCATTCCGATTTTCTCCCCCATCCTGCTGGTGGGGGAAGGTGGGAAGTGAGCGAACGTCTGTGTGGTTGTTCTAGCTGCCTGCTGGGTTAAACTGTTGGAGCAACAATCAAACATTTGTTTCCAAGTCAGACAAAGGCTGTAGAGTTATGTGTACTCATATACAATATATATGCCAGGCTTAGAGAAGAGAAATCAACACAAATCAAAGCAGCAACTAAAAAAAAAATTGCAATGTGCTTTTTCAGTCAACATACGATAGTCCATTCCTCTCAGCAAACAAGAGAAGATGGTTGATTATATGGGAGGAATTAATCATAACCATAGGTATGTATCTTTTTTAGACCACGGTATCTGACAGTGGCGAAATAGATTTCTAAGCCTTCACCAAGGAAAGTACGAACAGAAAATCCTATGGGGAGCTTGGAAACACTAGAAGAAATGAATAAAATATGTTTCATTTCCCACTGAATCAATCCACACATTTTCTCTCTCGTTTATCTGTACCTTTTTATTGGCTACCTTAAGGGGACCTTTTGCCATTCTTGTGAAATGAGGAAGGAATTCTCTTGAAAATGCAGGACTGCCCTTTCTATAAATGTGGTGGGAGATGTATATATATGAAACTGCTTTAGAATCTCTACTAGAGCATTTAAAAAAAATAACAATGACATTGAGTTGGAACTATCTGCCTAAAAGTTAGACATCTAGCTTAAGGAAGTCTTGTATGTACCATCATACATAGTCAGTAGAGCGATTGGCATCACAAGCAAGAGATTGATTCTACCCTGCAGTAGATACTTAAAACAAATGGAAGAAATGGTCCTCTAGAGATGCCTGTGTTTTTCTGGGATAACAGTGCAGCCTAAGCATCTAACTTTTGGGTAAGTGAAATGAAACTCACCCATACAGTGTAGCAACCAGTGTAAAAAATTGCCTGTATATGTCTACAATCCACAGTTTCATTGTTTATTGTAGCCAAGGGATAGCTATCAAATATCCATGGTAAATGAGAACCTCTAAGGTGAGTGAGCTACAGGATTTGGCCTCAAAATGGGAGAGACAGAAGATAAGCACTGGCAGCTGTTTGAGCAGTGCACTTCTCCTTTCTCACACTGGGTACTGGCGCAGGCAGTGCTTCTCCAGTGGAAAATCCTTTGCAGCCCACCCTACCATCCCTACTCTCCTTACACATGCTCCCAATTTATGGTCAGTGAAGGCAGCTTGGGACTTGAGATATGAATTCTCAACTTGAAACTAATGTCTGGTGCCTCAGCACTCAGGTAAGCAAGGAAAACACACTCCCTGGCAGTCCTCTTGGTACAGACTGATTTTAGTCAGAAATAGGCAGCTTTGGTTTTAAGTGTCTGGGGTGAGAATAGGAATTCTCAGCTCGGCTTTTGTAATCCGTAACAAAGGCAACAAAATATGTGCTTTATTACTAAGAATGAGTCCAGCCTATAACGTACCAGTATATTTTAGCTATTATCACATCCTTCTGGATTGTGTGTTATGGACTTGAATAAAAGTCAGAGCCCATTTGGTTGCTGTGGCTCTTTCCACATCCACCTCCCTAGCTTTCCATGCTGCAGAAGTATTATCCTCACTGCACATTTACAGCACAGACCTTCCCTGTTAAAGCCATGCAGATATATTAGCTGATATTGTAAAGGAATGGTTTCATTAGGTTCACAATTGTGCCTCTAACAAGCCAAGTGTTTCTAAATCCCTATTAAAGATTTCATGAGATATCTCCATGGGACAGGGGGAGAAGAAAGGGGGAAAAGGAGATAGGGCACCTGGGATGGTACCCGGAAGATGACTTGGTGGTGCAACCCACTCTTTACATTCCCTGAACTTCTGTGTAGGGTAACAGATCAGCTCCTGCTGTCCCATATCACTAAAACTAGACCCGGTGTGCATCTTCCTCAATATTTCACCTAGGCTAAAAGTAGAGTTCCAAGTGGCTAATCGTGGTTGCTGTTAAATTTCTTCACTTTGAACATGAATAAAACCAGCCACTGAAGTTTTTATCAGAAGCTGGGCTTGCAGCTGGCAACATCCTCCCTTTTCTGTGTTTCTATTACTAAAACCCATCAACCGCGATTTATATTACAGCTATAACATTTGTTTCAGTACACTTACATTTGTTACAGTAGGTTTCAGGCACACAGCACATGAATTAGCTATTTCCAGTGACACCTACAGATGTACAAAATACAGATATCACACACGAAGAAGCACATACAAATCTAAACATGTTTTTTTTTCCATTAAAACTATTCATAGGAGAGGAAGATGAGTACACTATACTACTGAAATATCACCACCTTCACTCAACTTTGTTTAAGCCCTACTGACTGCAGCAGTATCACTTGCTATAAACACTCCTTCTTGTTGCTCTTGATGAATTTGCTTCAAGTTGCTTTTTATTTTTTGAACACCAATTCAGAAAAGAAAGCTTCCAGAAACAGTCTGGCTTTAGAAACTCTTCAATTTAAAAACAACAACAACAACCAAACCCAAACTAAAGTGATAGTCAAGTTTTAGATTTAGTTATAGTCAGGACCCTGTAATAGTTTTGAAAGATTTTTTTCCATCATGTTTGAATTTACTCTGAGGGACAGGGGTAGAAGAGCAAGAAGGCGAGCCAGGTGACAATTCATCTTTTTGCTCATGACCATGGTTATATCCTAACCTGGTACTGAACTGGATCACAAAAGTGGCATCTTCATATTTTTTTTTATAAATCATAGAATCATAGAATCATTAAGATTGGAAGAGACCTCAAGGATCATCCCCAATCTAGATTTTAAAAAAAAATCAGCTGAATAAAAAGTTTTGTTCTAATTATTTCAGAATCTGAAATTCTGTTCCCAATTTATTACATTACAAAAATACAAGTAATTCCTTAAATTACAATAGCTTTGGACAGAAAAGTGCCCAGAAATTCTCATTTCCGAAATGTAAAAATAGCAAGTTCTAACTTCGTGACCTTCCTTAAAAGACTGTCGGTAAATGGATTTTCAATTTGAAAAAACTGGTTTTCACTGAACTGAGATTTTTCAAGAAAAGAAAATATTGACTATATTATTCTTTCCTAGCTCTCAAAGGAGATGGAAGCTTATCTGTTGAGCCCTGGATGAGTCCATGAGTCCTTTCCTATTAAAGCCATAGAACCCCCATTTCAGAGTAAGGGATGTGAGGGTCTCCTTGTATTTTGCTCTGGTTGCCTATAGTATACAGAAGGCAGAATGCATCACTCCTTGGTTTACTTTATGTCTGTGATCAATTACACATATGGACTACATAATATAACCTATGCAAAACAATCTGCATCAGACAGAGAGGAAACAGACTACTGCCATCTCCCATCTGATAATGCAAGATGACTTACATGTACCCAGGGAATAAAGGCAAACTTTAGAGATGATACAGCAGAATCTCCCGGTGGTTCTTTGTGTGCTCCAGGGACAATTCAGCAATACCCAAAATGCATTTCCCAGGGATCAAAACAATGCCAAAATATAAATATGGTTATCTCACCAAATAATAATATTGAGCATGAATGTTCATCCCTTGAGGGATACAGAAAAAATTATTTGAAATTTGCCCTTGCCTTGGAAAGCTGCATCACTCGACCAGCAGCTATGTCTCTGTTCCAACAATTTCTTCAAATTGTGACAAAGGAGAGGAAACAAGTTAAACAAATAAAATGAGATCCTTTCAGCCTAGATGCATCTTTTGTTTCTGGGAGAAGTGAAGAAATCAGAGCTATTTGATTATTCATCTCAAACTTTGAGTGGTGCCTACCTGGTGCAAGGCAGCAGCTTGCAGATTCAGAAACAGGAGCTGACTTTTGAGAAGTGAAAGTTAGTAAAAAAACAAACAGCAAAGAAAAAAAAAAAGCAGGGAAAAACAAACCCTCCTGCGACAGATAACAGGCTGCAGCTAAACCCTGCTAAGCTCATTTTCACTTTTGCTTCACAGACCTCGATTCAGATTATAGCACTTCAGGGACCTTAGGAGGTATTGATTGGGGAAGTTTTTGGAAGCCACTAAGTGTATCAGGTGCTCTTGAGAGGAAGAGAACTGAGTCAATACAGAGTCCTCACTGGAGTAACAGAATAAAGCATGTTGAGTTAGCAAGAGTAGCTGTTGCCTTGTTACAGCCAGGAACTGCATGTCAAGGGAAGAATAATAGTAAATAAAAGAAAGTATTGGAAGAAAGAACTGATGGTGCAGATTATCAAAAGTATTATGCTGAATTCTTGGTAAGAAGGATTTAACTATGCCAGCTGCAGAGTGGTGAGGTCTAGTTTCTTTTAGACTCTCTCTTTGAAGTCATATTAAAGTCTGAGGAGAAGTGTCCAAAGCCCTTGGCATTCTGGTGACAGCAGTTTTCCAAACCAGAAAATTTCCATAATTTTTGTCATGTCCATTGCAACAATGAAATCAGTTTCCTTTGTTGTTCAGAAAGTCATGTTTTTCAAACAGAGGGCCAGGATATGTAAATTAGAGAAAATTAGGACATAAATGTTTGCTTCTGATTCTTTCATATTTTGGCAGTAGTCACATCAGTTGTTAATCTATGCTAGGGCTTGAACCAGAACTCAGTGTCTAATACAATCTTCTGGCTCCTACATCAGACCTTTGGAAATAGAAGTTGTGGGCCCACACCTGGATTCTGAGGTTTAGGCAATAGTGAAGCAACCGTAACTCTAGACAGTTACTTGATCCTGGAGGAGGGAGCTGTGATAGATTCCTCGCTAACTTCCAGGTCTCTGTACCTCCTCACTATGTCTTCATAGCTTGCCTCAATAAAGCTGCAAAAGCACTATTCTTAGTAGCCTCACTCTTTGTCCCTACACTTGGTGCAACCTTGGTGCATTGACTCTTTCTGGCTAGATACTTTAGAAAATGAAGCAAGACTCTTATTTGTGGCCTTTCAGAAGGAGTGTACACTAACGGTCACTCTGGTCAAGTGCAGCCCACAGAACTTTGTCTCATGAGTTTGTGTCTGATCCCTTTCTACTTAATGCAACTTGAAAATCAACATGTGTTATATTAATACTTTAAAATTACATTTGGAGACGCCTCAGTGAATTCTAGCAGAAAAAATGCAAATAAATGTAGATTTCTGTTATTATCAGCTTCATCAAAGCAAACAAGCAGCAGCCGGGCCATTATTAGACTTTGATAAGAGTGCATATTGAATGATTTCCCTAAGGGATTCAGTAAAACTTATCTCATTCTGTTTCCTTTTATATAATAATATCAATTGTTTCATACAGGAACACCTGCACACAGTATTGTCTGACCTTTTTATTTATTTATTTTATTTCTTGAAGGGGAAAAATGCAAGACCTGTTCTTTTTCAGTTCTACATTGTAATTTCAAAATGTGAGGAAGAGACTTGAATAAAGATATTCAGACAGAAGCTGAGGAAAGTAGTGTCGCAAATGCATAATCATGCATTAATAAAATAATGGCTCTGAAAAGAGAACGTTTTAGTGCCAGAGATAAAGAGGAGACTGAAAAGAAAGAAAAGCAGAAAAAGGAGAGTGCCTAAAAACATGAATTTCTTTCCTGAGAGCAAATAAAATGAGGAAATTTGCTATGAAGAAATAACTTCCATGGCTTATAATACTCCAGGAGCATTTGGCAAGTAATCAAAGTTGATTTTCTTTCCATTCAAAGCCATCATCAGAATTATTATTTTTTGTAATACCTATACATATATATAGCTCAGACATGTTTATAACTCCATTTCAGTGCTGAAAAAACTTGTCTTGAATAATACTGTACAAGGTCACCCATGAAAAAAGATTATTCCTAGAAACAATCATATCCCTTTCTGTAAAGGAATTCTGTGTGCATTTTATGACTGACATTAAGAAACTTCTTGACTTAGTAGAAAATATCCTTGCAAATTAATCTGTTCTCACAATGAGTGTTTATCTCCACAAAGGTTTTGTGAGGAATTCCAGGGGACTATTTACTGTGAGTAACAGTGATCCTATCCAGCCCTCTGATACTGATTTACGCTTACACTCCTGTGTAACCCTGGAAGACTCATGGTCTAGTTGGTTGGTGGGACTTCTGGCAAACAGTACTTGGCTGGTGGGGCTTCTAACAAACAGTACTTGGTCAGTGGGATTTCTAGAAAACAGTAAGTACTAGGACTGTGTTAAAACAACAAATATTCCCTGTTGCACCTAATGGGAAAGGTGCAAACATTTGCAAAGTTCTTACTCTATTAATTAGATGGAGAAAATTAGAGGAGAAATCATAGAACAGAGAGCTGGAAAGACTTCACAGAATCCAAGACTCTTCCACATCTTAACCAAGAGGTAATTGATTCCCATTAAGAAATTAATTAAAGCTTCAGCTTAAATTTGACTGACTGTCTTACCTTCCTCTGATTCCCAGTCTCCCTGACCAAAATTGGCTCCAGAACCCCAGTCCAGTAACGGAGACAAAATTCCTCTAATTTTGAGTTATTCAAGACAGATTTATATCCATCTGTTTAGGACCACATCTGCCTCAGTGGACATACTTTTTTTTCTGAGGCAGAGGTGATCTGTAAATGCGCTTGGTACTGCCAGAGAACATTACAATAGGAAAGGGTCACAAACTGCAGCTAGAGAGGTTCAGGCTGGACATTAGGAAAGTATTTTCCTGATTGTATTGGCAGTGATACTGAGAAGGTGTGGCATCCCCATCCTAAAAGTTTTTTAAGATTTATTTGTACAGAGCCTGATTTGTACAGCTTGGTCTGAGCTACTGATGGTGACAGTACTGACTTAAGCAGGGGCTGGACAAGAGGACCCTAGTGATGCCTCCCAATAAACGAGTCTATCTTTGTTCCCCACTGTATATGTCAGAGGAATTATTCTACCTCCTCTTGGACTTTGTTCCACCAGATGAAGCAAAGTGAACTCTTCACTGTCTTTATACCCTTGTCTCTTACAACTGCTTCTGCATTCCTCTCCTCATTCCCATTTTGCTTCTGTATTTGTACTCCAGTGCAAACAATGTTTTGGGGATCCAGCTGACATAAGTCGATGCAGTTTGTCTAATGTCTTTTCCAGCGACATTAAATACTTCCCCATGTTTCTCCTGGAGGAATCTCATTTTATATCGCTAGAGAGAGAAGTTGTGGAGGCCCCATTCCTGGAAGTGTTCAAGGCCAGGTTGGATGGAGCTTTGGGCAATCTGGTCTGGTGTGGGGTGTCCCTGCCCATGGCAGGGGGGTTCGAGCTAGATGTTCTTTGAGATGCCTTCCAACCCAAACCATTCTGTGATTCTATGATATATACAAGTTAATATTTGCCTTTTTCTTGGTGACACCACCCCAGTGGGTCTTGGTCATCCTATTGTTGAATCATTTACCTAAATATTATTTTCCTTCTGTCATTTTCTAATGAAGATTTGAGAATAAATATGACATTATTTTTGATGAACATTGGCTATATTTTCCTATGTCCTTGAACTTTAAACATCTGATTTCAATTAATGCAGACCATAATGTCATCTCATTCATACTATGCAATATTCAGATTTTCTTTAATTTTGTCTAGTGTCTCTAACTCTCTGTCATAGCAAATTTCATTAGCAGTCTTTTTATGTTAAATTTCTGAAGAAATATCATCCTAATGACAGTTCTAGGGAATTCCATAAATAACTTCCCTTCAGTTAAATATTTCTCACTTTAGCACATGCTGTTGTAATCTTTTCTCTAATCATGACTTGCTTTGTAGTTATTCTACTAATAATGATTTTCTGCAATGTAACTACTATATTCCCATGCTGCAGCACATCAAACACAGTTTTGAAGTCTGAATAGATTAAACTTATTGTATTTCCCTTACCTGAAATATAAAGAATGATTCCTTATCAACAGATGAATTAAGCACTAATAAAAGACAGCAGTATCCCATATTGGGAAATAAAACTAAAAGATCAGGTGGAGATCTGCCTTTCTAATTCTGTACCATACTTCCTTCTGGCTTCCTTGGGCTTTGCAGATGGTCCCTTAATTTTTTTTTTCTGGATTTGAAAGGATGGTGGGGATGGTTTTGGGGGTATTTTTGGTTTTTTTAAATTATTTTTTGAAATTATTTTTCATCTATCAGTAATGATTTTAATTAAACATGTGTCTACCAAGATCCAGAAGGAAACTAGGTAACATACTTTTGGTCAGAAACTGTAAAGCAGAGCAAGGTTATGCAGCCATGTGTACTTTTGTTTCCCTTTTGCTTTTACTCTTTGCCTTTTTGATTTTGACCTGAACAAGGGTTGATATAAGTTGATCTAAACTTGTATTTTAAAGACCAAAAAGCAGCACTGAAGAGATTCCATATCCATACTTTGTGGATGTTAAACTGAGATTGCCTGTGGAAATCAAGGATCCTCATCCTCACCAGCTTGGACGTGACATACCATGGGAAGGACTATGGTCCTCCGGTACAGAAGCCAGGGGAGGCACTTCTGCCAATAACCGTGTTGCAAGTTACAATGCTGAGAGAACACTGCTATGCTAGGCACCACATAATTAAATTTGGAGCTAAGTTCTAGCTTTGGAGGTCACTAAGAGCTAAATTTTGGTGTCTAAGCGTAAGAATCTGCTGCCGCTTAAAATATCTTGGGGTATCACACCTGGTCTCCAGCTATTGTTCTAGAATGTTACTGGTCTTCTGTGAGTCCTGCCTGGTCATATCTGCCAAACACGTGTGCCTGTGTTGGACACCCCAGCACCTCTCAAATGTCTCTCAAATGTCTCTACATGCATTCAGTCAGAACATTAAATTGAATTACTCTCCTTGTAAATTAGACCAGACTCCTTTTACAGTGCAGATTTATGGGAGCACATGGTGTTTGTTTTACTGATTGTTCAGTGATGTTCACAGAATGCCAGTTCCTCTTAGGGAAGAGCTGGAATCCAGTTGAGGATTAAGAACTTTATCCTACCTATCCCGGTGTGAGCCGATGTCTGACCTGCCAGGATAGTCAATGAAGAACTTGTCAAGCAGGCTGGAGAGCTGTTCACTCAGCTCACCAGCCATTGTCTGCTTTAGGAAGGCCTGAGTCTCCACTGACTGCAGTAGCTATTTAAACACCCAGCCTCAGTGCAGGGACCCAGATGTAGATACCTCGTTTAAATGCCTTGATCTGGAGTTAATTCTCATCCTAAATGCCCGTTGCTTGCAGATGAAGTGCTGCCTGCAGTGAATAACCATATATTTCCTTTCATTTCTGTGCATCTATTCACTCACCAGCAGAGCATTTGAACAGTTCATTGCTTCTCTCCAGCCTGGTTTTAAGTGCTTGTTTGATGGAGCATCTAACTTGTGAGACCGTTGCATCCTTTAATGAATCTCAGTTGGACCCATGCTCATAACACCTAACTCATATTTTGTCTTTGATCAGTGTCAGTCCATTAAACGTATCTATCAGAGATCCCTATACTCAGATTTATAACTATTGGGAAATTATTAGAATATGGTCATAACCAAATAGGCATGCCTACTCCTTTGGGCCGTGATACCATGATCATTTTCTGGTCTGACACATCTTGCTTGTCAAAGTGATCCAGCAAAAATTTTAGGAGAGGAAATTAACTACAGTGTTGTATTGTACTGTGAATTCATTTGTTTGTGGTGCTTTTGAGACCCTTTAGTGATGCAGCATTCTTAAAGTCATTTCTTAATTATGTGCTTTTTAAAATTGTTATAGTAGATTAACTAACTAATGGTGGCTAGGCAGGAGCATTCATCCTGGGTTGGTTATTGCAGAAGCTGAGTTTTTCCTTCTGCTACTGGGAGCAGCTGGTTCTGTTCATGGTTGGTGAGAAAGGACTGGGCCATTGGGCAGATCCAGATTAGAAATGCCAGTATGGTGATGTTTTTGTGTTTACAAAACCAATGTAATGACCTCAGAAAATGTGAGGGCTCTGTGGTATATAATGGCATGAAAACATCCCACAGCCCTTAGAAATCATGATCTAGGGACTTCTGAATCTGAGCTGTCCTGGAAAACAGTCAATAAGTTCTGAAATTGATGATATAGTTTGATAGGTGATAATGTAAAAAGCTTGTGTGCATTGGAAGTTATTACCAAAAACGTTTTTGAAGGATTTAAAATTTCAGAGAATAAACACTTCGGTGTCCTGGGGATATTTTGGGGTATTTTTACCTCTCCTCCCCCTTCACTTCCCTCCCTTCCTTCTGCCAAGTACAAGGAAGTGCAGAAGTAAAAGGAGAAATTTAGAGTAATAATAAAGTTTATGCATATAGAGTTCCTCAACTTCAGAAAGTTAACCTTTTTCTCCATAAACCAGAATACAATTTATAGAGAGAGAAAAAGAAAAAAGAAAAAAAAAGGATGCAAAATTAAACTAAGCCAAACCCAAAACATTTTAGTGAGATATTTCTTTTTTTTTTCTGTTTACTGGGTACAATGTCTCTATTAAAAGAGGATAAGAACTAAATTAAGTGTCTATAAACAGTATAAACAGTATTGGAGTGTGTAAGAAGCAATATATTTAAGGCTAGTTGCATACTGATTTCCATTGGTAGGTAATTTAGGTCTAATTTCCCATGGAATTATAATTTTTAGTCCTTTAAATCTAGGGGTAAGTGATGAAACACCGAAGGATTAGATGAAGACATTCTTGAAACATAGATCTCCTTTTAAAGTCTTTCACAAAGTACTTTCGCAACTCATTTTAGACAGTAAGGAGTACTTTCTCATCTGAGAAGACAATAGCCTCATCCTTACCACGACGGCAGTTGCTGGGGTCACTGAAAGATCCATTTTATCACCTTGTTTCTAGATATGCCCTTCCGATCTTCTGAAAATTCAAATGCATGTATACCCTGTGATAGCATCAGAAAATATTATCTTCTTGATCTATGGAAAACTGTGGCTGCTTTTAATGCCTTCAGCCTGCTTTCAAGAGTTGTTAACTTGGGTCCCATTACAGGACTGTACTAATGGACAGTGGAAACTCAAGATTATGAGCTTCCAAGGTAATTCAGCTTTGTCAAACAATGCAATTGCTTACAATCAAGCCTTGTCAGTCTGCTGTCACCTTTACAGTATGAAGCCCAGGCCTCAGCTATGCAGAAAGTGTAACTGTAGCCACAGGCTTCTAGGAAGGATGGAACTATCCTGCACTGTCAAATGGAGAAATGGATTTCCTCAGCGCAGTGATAGAGACGTACAGCAAAATTCAGCAATCTAATTAGTTTCTTGATCAGAGGAAGACAACTCTTCAAGGCAAATGAAAAGGTCATTGCAAATCCCAGAGAAGTATTCATGTCTTTTGTCATATTTCCTGACAGATATTTAAATATAACCACGCACTTTTCCTGCAGACATTGTCAGGAGATGCCAGACAGCTGACAAGCAGCAATGAACTTGTATCACTGCCCTGACATATCAACAATGAGGAAGTGGATAAAACTACTAAGTGTTCTTTTCGTGCTGCTGTGAGGTAGGTCTGGGTCAGCATACACTTACAAGTCTTGGGGATGCATAGAGGACATAGTGACTTGTCTGAAGATGGTTTAGCCCACTGAACAATACTAGCAGGGGAAAGGAAGGGTGCTCTTTCACTGGAGCGCTATGAGAGAATATAGAAGATTGGGGGGTCTTCCAGAGACTTTCTGTATGAGCTTAGTAAAGTCTCTTGATACGTTTCAGGACTGAAACCTAGCCACATATTGTTTGCAAGACTGACTTCAGGTGATGCTGATGAGGAGGGTTTACTCTCTTTCAGTTCTCTGAAACGAAGACAGAGAACTGTCCTCTCTATAAAACGAGGGCAAAGACCTTTCCTTTCCCCACCCTTTCATTATCACTTCTTTAACTGTAAAATCTTCAAGGAAAGGATAGGTCTGGGTGCAATTATGATGTGAATGGACACATTCATGTTATAATACAGGCTGTTGAACACAGAATATGTTAACAGAAGAATGAAGTCTGCGTTACCAGAGAACTAACACAGAGTGTGTGGAGGATGGATTGAGAGTAGCCCTGAGAAGGACTTGCGGGTGCTGGTTGATGAAAAACTCAACATGAGTTGGCAGTGTGCGCTGGCAACCCAGAAAGCCAACCGTGTCCTGGGCTGCATGAGAAATAGTGTGGCCAGCAGGTCGAGGGAGGTTGTTGGCAATGAAGTTATGAGCTTGGAGAAAGAGTTGGGGATTTTGCTTATATAGACTTGTATAGTGCAGACAGGTCTTTGTCTACACTCAGAGACCTAGTGAATCAGATCTCATGCTTCAGAGTATTAGATCATTAATGCATAAATCAGAAAGGAAAGAATCTCTCACTGTTCATTCACTAATTAGGTAGAAATGTGGGTATGAAAATATGTTACTTTCCTTTGATTGGGAGAGTGATGGAAGCAGGATGCATACGCTATCTTGTATTCATGAAAGAATACTAAGCTTATATTGCATTAATGGCATGCATGTGTTAAAATCATAAATACGTAACATGATTGGTGCTTTTGCATTCTATAGTGTATCACCCACTGATCATTCATCTCAAAACCAAAGATAAGATTTTACTTTACATTGAGTTCCATGCCCCTCTAGCACGTAAATGTGCAAAATAGATATGTGCAATGTTTTTAGATATTCAAGAACAAAAAGAAAAAGACAGGCACAAAGTAAAAACAAAGAACATAAAAGTTCCCTAGGAAGCAGTGAGATTTTTTTTTCCCTTGCTTCTCCAACTCCTGCACACACAGACAATATATGAATGGCTCAGAAGGAAGGGTTGCCTGTTAGTATTTATATCCTCTCAAATAAATCTTCAGACAGAATAAAACTTATAAATCTGACCCATTTTAGGCTCCATGTAAGCCGATGAATTTAATTAATTTAATTAAGGAAACATGGAGATGGTCACGCCTCCTACCCATCAGCATTCTGCAGTCTGATGGCTGTGCATAAGTCATGTGCTGCATTTGTGTCATTCACATTGCACCTGTCTCAGCTTTCGGTACCAGTTCATAAGGATGAACGGCCACTTGCATTGTTCTGCAACGTGCATCTGGTTGCTTGTGCCAAATTGGAAGCTAAAGAGAACAAGGTGTTCAGTGTTATTCCTTGCATAACATGTATATCTATGTGTACATGCAATGCTTTTGTAGCCTGTAGCTCAAGGAGAAGAAAGTGGTTTCGTATGGACATTGAAGTTCAGATTCATCGCACCAAACTGGGATGGATAAATTGCAAATCTGAAAGATAAGAATATCAAGAGGGAACTTAACTTTCTTAAGATGTGATGCTTTAAGCTGGGAATTGGGAAATTAGCCTTTTCTAAAACAGTTTTTCACCTCACTCTGACTCAAAGCACAGTCACCCAAATAGTTGTAGAGGTGTAAGGACAAGGACCATGCATGGAGCAGGAGTGAGAAGCCAGAGTTGGGACAAGGGTGGGAATTGCCTTTTCCAGTGGAAGTGCTAGCTTCTTCCACCTTGAGCTGACCATAGGAGGTATAGCATCGGCTGGCTCAGCTTAGGTCCTACATGGCATAAGAAGGGAAGTCATGAGTGGTGATATTTTTTTTCTCTTCTGAATATACCTGTTTATAGATATGGGAAAAAAAAGACAGGAGGAGCCTGCCACCAGGTTGTCCACCCTGGACAGATGATCTGGAAAAATTTGGCTTGACAGTAAGTGTGTAATTTCATAGGTGAGCTTCCCTCCATCCTCCATTTCTGATCAGACACTAACCAGCAAAAGATGTTGTAACCTGTTTTAATACTCAACCTCTTGCATGCTGCAACATATTTTTTTCCCCTGACTTTGTAAAGCATAGCACATGTGTGCTTGTTTTTGAAGCAGGCATGATTCTTTCACCACTCAGTGTATATGGCAGCTGAGGGATGTACTTATTATGTGACTTATTCAGGATGTGAATGTGCCTCCAGAAAGCCCCTCAAGTGTCCTAGGCATTTGCTTTTGCCACACAATTGCATGTGCTCTGAATTAACTAATGAAGGAAATTAGTCTCTTTTTATTAATATACCTGTAGAAAACTCCTGAAAGAAGGAAGATCTGTTCCTAAGTCAGCTTGCTTGGATATAAATTAGCATTCTGAACTCCACAGGAAGAAAAATCATCTCCATTTATGATTTCTTATCCTGATGTTTCTCATGTAAAAATTAGCACAATTTAGATTATGGTACTAATGAATTGTGACAAAGATTTTTCTTAAACTGAATAAATAAATTAAAGATATAAACTTTCAATTATCATTTGAATTTCAACTATTATGGCCTTTTTTGCTGATCTTTAACAAGTGATCATAGGAAAAGAGAACATTAAGGAGCTTGCCTTTGTTCATTTTAGAGGATTGAGCTACTTAGGAAGCAGCATGCGGTTGTGTGTTTTGACGGCAGTTTGTTACTTTTGACCATTACTTTAAAATTATTCTTCATTGTGCCTGCTGCAGGGTAATGATGGTGTGTGTTTTATACCAGATGGGGTACAATCAAATGTGTTCCTATTCACAGGACTAGAGCTGGTGTACTCAGGCTATAGAAAGTAATAGCAAGACAGACAACTAATCCAGGGACTGAGGTCCCTGATCTGACCTCAGTGTTAAGTAAATCTACTGTCTTTATCGAATGAAGAGCTGGAATGAGCTCACCACATACCTGAAATGCTGCTATGGCACTGAATTACAGGGGATCTCACCCTGACGAAAAGGACAAGCTGCTGCTCAGAACATTGCACTGGGTATAATCAACATGCTTGGCAGTAGAGGAAAATTGCCATTCAGTTCAATTCAGTCCTACTAAATCAGGCAGAGATTTGATTCCAGTGGTCATTGTCAGTAGTTTAAAGAGGAAAGGCAGATGTAACAATGGGATGGATAAATTTCATAGCCATTATTGTTGCAGGAAAAGTGTTTAATTTAGTTTCCAGCTAAATAAATTCACATATCTCTTAGCCTTAATTTCTAACAATGGATTCAGGTTTTATAGAACAGCTTCTCATCTTCTCAGTGAAAATGATACCTGTACAAATAACTGACTTTCAGATCGAGAAGATGAATAAAATTGAAGAAAAGAAAGATTTATTTTCGCTGGTCAACTAGAAACACTGTTTCTGTGGGTTTTTTTAAATTTACCTTGAATGTTAAGATTATATTTATCCACACATACACTCATACAGAGTTGGGCTAAGTGCTTTGTTAGACTGGAGATAAGTTTTTTTGCTCCTTTTCTTTTTGATATTAAAAGCAAAGGAAACAAAATGAAAGTATAATGTCAAAAAATGCCAGTCTAAACAGAAAAACATAAAAGAAAATATTGTTAAATGATCACTGAAATGTTTTGACTTCTTTCAAATGTCTTTTGAAGTACTTACTTTTTCTAATGAAGCAATTCACTGAAATTATAATGAATCTGCTAACCTCTACTTTTTACTTCAATCTGAATTTTCAGGGAAAAAAAGAATTATTCTAAAAATGGTATCTGCTTAGACTGTCTTAACTTTACTAGTTCAAGGAAGGTTTCTCACATGCACTTTAATATAAAGGGTTCTCCCTTTTTTGAGCAATAGCTGCAAAAGCAGATGACTCACTCACTACCCCTATCCTAGGCTTGCTTAGGAAATTGTTTCTGTTCCTTTAACATTTACCTGTCCTCTGTAATGTCCAGCAGTACCATCATACGTACATACATATGCATGCACCTGAAGTAAGGAGCAAGGCAAAAGCCTGGCTCCACGCAGTGCAGAGCTCTCTCTTCATTCCCATTTATGCTGCTCTTATCTCCATGGGCGTCTAAGTGCAGCTCCAGTTCATTTGTTAATCAATGAATGTCCAAATACTTGTAAGCCTATAAAACGTAACGCGTTTTCCTCTCTTTTAATGGAACCGTGGCTGTAATGTAACACTCCATGGTTTCTTCTCCTAGTGCTAGTCCTTAAAACTTTTAAGTTAAAAGAGATGATTTACTCTTCATAGCTACTGAAGACGTATTTTTTGTGTGAAACTGTATTTTCAGCATGCATGTCGCAGACAAATTGGTAAAAGAAAGTCACGGTGGTCAGAAGAGAAGTAGCATTTCTCTGCTTTTGGGATCCTCTTCTGCAATGATGTACATCATGGGCAATTGCCTGTCATGCCTAAGCCAAATCCTACAATCCTGACTGATCAAAGAACAGCTAATACCACTGGCCCCCGCGTAGTTGCTTCAATAGCCTCCACAGCCTAGATTTGTAGAGCTATTTAGCTATGTAATGATGCAGGTAGATGCCTTGAGATTTTCTAAAGCACCTAAGCAGATTAGGTCCTTAACGCCTAGCTGCTGCAGCAGGGCCAGGGTTTCACTCAACATCTTCCAGGTGAAACTGTGCCAGATGTGGGAGTGGGGGTTTTCAAAATAGAAACACTATACTTTGAATGTCATTGCCAAACTGTTTCCAGCTTCTCACATGTACTGTGCTGGTTTGGGAGCATAGGCCTTTCCTTCTGCTGCAGAGTGGGTTATGAACACCATAGCTTACCCAGACAGAATTTTTGAGGTGGAAGAAGGGAATTTCTGTTTAAATGAGAGGAAAGGAAAGAGGGAAGGAAAGGAAAGGAAAGAGGAAAGGAAAGGAAAGAGGAAAGGAAAGGAAAAAGGAAAGGAAAGGAAAGGAAAGGAAAGGAAAGGAAAGGAAAGGAAAGGAAAGGAAAGGAAAGGAAAGGAAAGGAAAGGAAAGGAAAGGAAAGGAAAGGGTTCAATTCAATTGAATCTATTGAATCTAAGGTTAATCTAAAGTGATACTTGTTTTAGTTCTAAGTCAGGAATGCAAAACAAAATCTTTCAGGACAGAGCAGCTCAGTATGGTTCAGTTTGAGTTCTGGTGGATTAAATGTATTTTAAAACAAAATCTAAGTATATTTCAAAGCTCACCAGAATTATGAATGTAGAAACTGGCTGGTTTGGGGTTTGTTTGTTTGTTTGTTTGTGTTTTTTTGTTTCTGTTTTTTTTTGGGTGTGGGTTTTTTTGTTTGTTTGTGGGGTTTTTTTTCTCTTTTCTCCCAGAAAACAAAAAACAATTGAACAAAAAAAAAAAAACCACCAAAACCAAAAAAACCAAAGCAAGTTAACAGTCTAAAGACTATTTTTGCCTCATTCTTTTTGCCAGAAACAGCAGCAGGAATATTCTTCCAGGAAGCTGTGTAACAAAACACGCAACATTTTGGATAGAAGCTGAAGAAACATTTTGTAGATCTCAAGCTGCAGAGGGAATTCTGATGTTCATTTAAAGATTATTGGCAACTTGAGGGCGCAGATTTCTCCTTACCTGATGAAGCCTAATTACTTTATAGTAGAGCAATGGACTAAATTGGCCTCTGGAGGTACCTATCTCTCTTCAATACCTCTTCAAGGAGTGTAAGGTGAATATGCTCAGTGGTCTCCTGGGTATTAAGTAGAATTTTCATAAGTGAATCATATTGCTACTTCGTCCCTTTTTTTCCTTGTTATATTGCTTGTATGTATACANGGGAATTGTTCAAAGCTGTGTCAGGGGAGGTTTAGACTTCACATTAGGAAGCATTTCTTTGAGGATAGGGTGGTCAAACACTGGGACAGGCTTCCTAGAGAGGTGGTTGATGCCCCAAGTCTGTCAGTGTTTAAGAGGCATTTGGACAGTGCCCTTAGTGCCATGCTTTAACTTTTGGTCAGCCCTGAAGTGGTCAGGCAGCTGGACTGGACGATTGTTGTAGGTCTCTTCCAACTGAAATAGTCTATTCTTACTCCATTCCATTCCATTCCATCGTATCCTATCCTATCCTATCCTATCCTACATAGATGTACGCTTCTACATACTTATGTATACAAACACCTATGTTGCATAATCCAGTCTGTGACTAGCACTGCAGAGCTTTCAAGGTAGAGTGAGGCTCTTCCTTATTGTTCCTGGAATTCGTAGATGCTCTGCACAGGTAACTTTGCCTGGTTTATGGAGATGTATTTGATTTATTTCCACCTGATTAATTCACCTTTCATTGAAATCTAATTGTTTCTAGTCAAATGTCACACACAAATTTTTCAATGTGATCAAAATTGTTTGACAGTGGTCTCTCTTGTTCCCTCTGTCCTTATGCTAACTATTCCAGGACTGAAATATTGTAAATTTTCAAAGGGGAGTAAAAACCTGCAACCAGGGCATTTGTGCCAATGAGAACAGGACCTCTTCTGCAGGCAAGGAATCTACACAGAGATTCAGCACAACACAATCAAAAGAAAGAACAGTACCATTCATGGCAGATATCTTTTTAAGCTCCTTGTCTTGAGGAAGCTCCTGTGCACTGACCTTATACATGATTTGTGACACTAGGCTCATGTACTGACTGTTAAAGGTGACAGGAGAAAGCACATTTGTCCTTCTAAAGATTTTTGTGCCTTTGGTAACAGCTTCAGCTGTGATGTCTCTGAAGACCTCTCTTTGTGATAGTTTTGTCATTTCAGGTGAGCAAAGAAAGGAAGAACCCTTTAGTGAGATTTGGCTATGTTCAAATCACTACTACACTTGTCAGATACCTTTTAGGATGCAAATCAACAGTGGTTCTAGTTAAATCCAGTCCTGCTATTTTTTTCTCTCTACTTCTTGAAGTACATAAATCCTAAACTGTTTAAACCCCTCCAGACACAAGCATTTTCTCTCACTCACAAACACAGAGCTAAGTCTTGCTTAAAAAAAAAAAACCCACCAAAAAGCCAACAACAACCCTCCCATACTGAAGAGTTAAAAGAAAAATCTGCTTGTCTACTTACTGAAAAAGAACGTAGAAGTAGAGATTTAATGTGGGGCTAAAATATGTATTTATGCACACACACGCTGGTATTTCTGTAAACGTGGATGGGAGAAGAGGTTTGGCAAGACAGATACAGTTATGATTTTCAGATACAGATATGATACTTAAATTCAGATATACTTCTGAGGTTAAAAAACCGTCATCTTATAAGTGAGCAGCACAGAGTTATGGAGGAACGGAAAGGGTCAGGGCTGCCCCCACTACCTCTTCAGTGACATGTAGTTTTGTTGTCTCCAACACCCACTGACTGCACACATGCTCTGTGGACTTACCTGGAATTTAAGAGACTCTACTGAAACATCTCATTTTGCTCCAGCTCTTTCATATACTTTCAGGTGAGTTACTAAGGCCAGTCATTGTTTCAATCTGTACAGATTCTTCCTCCATTTAAATGAAGCAAATTAAAGGGAAGGGATTTACAGGTCCCTGCCAGGCATACAGTCTCTGTCATAGTGTCTGTGGAAGGAAATGGATACCTGCTCTTGTTGACTGTTATGTATTTTAGTATATACATCAGCCTGTGACCTGCAGCAAAAGATGATGGGAAATTGTGCTAAACTGCTAGTGATACAGAAACCTCCAGGTAGGATAGGGAGGCCTGTTGGAGACAATAACATCTGAAATATCTCTAGGTTTTACCAGAAGTCCTGATCCTTTCTTCCTCTTCTCTTTTAAAACAAGGAGCATTACCTTACAGGTGTATTATGAAGAAAAATACTTCTAAAATTGTGTGATACTCAGCTCTACTATTAATGGGAGATACAGGAGTGCCTCAGGAACATCAATCCAACTAGCAATTCTGACTTCTGACAAGGAAGAATTTTCCCCTTCTAAAGGTCTACATCCCAAGGCAATCACAAAGATTTTAAAGAGCCTGTCTAGATAGAACAAGAATTATCCATTACTAGTCATGATACAGGCAAACTAGTGTTAACAGACATTTTCCAGTGATTATCATGCATCTACAATTCCACCTTCAAGCCAGTTCTTAATCTTTCTTGGTGTTGACTGGACATGGTAGGACATGACAGTTGAACATCCTCTCTCCTGACAAAAAATATTGCTCTTGTGGACAATGAAGTTTTAGTTTACCTAACAAGATTGAAAGAAAAGTTAGTGTTACCCATTGGAGTCATAAATGTCAGCAGTGTTAGTTCAGTGGGGAAAATAATCTCAGCCATTGCTGTTCATTCACTCATTATGAGAGCTACAGCCATTGCAATTGGAGTGCTGGGCAGAGTGGAACTCTCTGGTACCATTACACTTTATCTCCACAAATAAAACCATGCCCATTAGGCCTTCAAGAACTTGAAGATGACAGTAGGGAGATAAGCAAGGAGTAGGGATAGTTCATTTTTAATTACTAGATCATTACCTGCTAGAACTCTAATTGCTGAGATGAGGACTCTCCTACTGATTTCAGTAGCCTCTCTTAGTTTTGGGGTGAGACTTCAAGTTGCTCTGGTTTTTGCATAGATACTGCAAAAATGAAGAGGGGCAGATATTGGTAAGCAGAAGGCATTACAGCTTATACTCCGAGAGCGAGGGGTTATTCAGAAGTGGTTGTTGGTAGATAGAAGGCCACTTTTCAAAAGCAACACCTGACGAGCTTTCACATCCCTGAGGGTGTTTAAGGAAAGGTTAGATGTGGTACTTAGGGACGTGGTTTAGTGGGTAATAGGTGGTGGGGGGATGGTTGGACTAGATGATCCTTGAGGTCACTTCCAACCTTAATGATTCTATTCTATTCTATTATTTCACTCACTCTGTCAGCTTTATTTCCCTGTCCTCTTGATCTCCAAACTTCTTATCTCAGAAAGGCTGAGATTTCTTGGGTGGACAGATACCAGAAGTGAGAGACTTCCTTTATTCATTCCCTTTGTGATGGGACACACCTGATTTCCTTGCAGACTTGGTACTGTTGTAGGGAGTAAGAGGCAGGGTTCCTGAATCACAACAGACATGCAGGGATGAAGCAGGCAACATGGAAGTTTAATGCCAAACCCACACATTTCTTGCTCTGGCTTTTCAGAAAAAAAATGTGACTATTTGAGATCTAGAAAAATCAGCTCACAAAGACATTCCAGTAGCTGTCACAGGTAGAAAAGGTAAGATTTCCCAAGACATTTTCCCAAACAATATCTGATTGCTCTGGGAAGGGAAGCAGTAGTCGGTCCTAATGCAAATATACAGATCAGAATTTGAGGACGATGCCTGAGTTAGTAGGTTTGGCATTTACAGAGAAAATCAGGCACTATTTAATGGGCAGCATTAATGATCTGAGATCCTAGCCCAAGGCAGTCTGGCTGCAGATGGCTTATGTCTGTGAGTAGTAAGAAGGGGTTTGTTGTCTTTGTGGGACACTTTTTGGATTGTTGTTTTTTTTTTTTAACCAATAACCTTGGCAAAACAGTTTCAAAAGGGTTTAGAAATAATAGCATCAAGCCATATGAGAAAAAAACCCTAGTTTTTTGTTGAAGTGATCCTTAATAGAAAGATTATTCTGCTTGCTGCTTTGAAAGAAAATGTGCAGGAGTAAAGACAGGAAAGGAAAAGAGCATTTGTCCTTTTTTCTTTCCAGTTAAATAGCCACAGCACTAAGTGACTTAATCACTCTAAGCTGCTACTGTTCTTTTTATTTTCCCCACAGGCAGCCTCTTCCCTTGGTGTGCCTGTATCACATGGGGAATTAGGAGCCACTTTGCTGCCAGTGCTGTAGGCAAGTGAATGAATGACCACTGAGCTGTTGCACAATCTGTTTGACTGGCATCCCATGATGCTCAAAGCTTTCAAAGAAAAAGAGGTCCTAGTGCCAGCCTGCAATACTGTCAATATTGTTAGAAAGATTAAGTGGGTTTTTTTACCACCAAGGTAGCAACGGGTTTTAGCTGGACAAATTTTAGGAAAGAACAGGAAGGTGCAGGAAATGGAACAAGGTACTACTGTGACTCCTACTTGTGCTGGAGGAACTTGCTGAACCATGGGGAGAGCTGAGCTACTGGGACTGTGGATCACTAAGAAGAGTCAAGGTGTCTCAATGGATGTGCATGTACCTGTAGTTCTCTCCCTGAAAAATAGTGAAAGTGCTCCATGGGGAAGGGACTTAAAGTTGACATCTTTCAAATGAAAAAATTCCTTTGCAGAGGACACAAGATTTCTGAGTTGACATGATTGGCTAGGCCAAAGCCGAAGCAAACTATTTTGTTTTCCTCTATTTCTTTCAGTCAGTTTTGCTTAAATTGGCAACTACTTGAATCAGTGCATTGTCCTGCGGGAAGTGCATGCCTTCTACTCCCTGTCTCTTTTGTGTTGGCCACCATTGTTGAACCACTTTGTTCATAGAGCACACGGTTCCCTTCTCAGCGTCACATGCCACAGAGATCCTGGGAAACATAGCCTAGTCCAGCCCAGGTCTTGCAAGATATGGGGCATCTGGATGACAATCCTAACAGGCACTGCAGCGGTACAGGCAGGTGTTGCTCAGTGTCAAAGCAAGCTGCAATGTATCAGAGAAATCAAAGACATCTGACAGAGAGATGTTTCTCAAAAAAAACCAAAAACTTTTGAATTAGCATAAGCAGAAAACAAACGTGAAAATATTGGCAGATCTTGCAAAGCAGAAATTCTAATTCCTGACGAGGTGTAAAAAGCACTGTAAACGTGAGCAAAACTACTTTCTTTTACAAGTTTGTAGTTGTACCTGTTTTGTTGGGGGGGGGGTGGTGTACCAACTCCTCTTTGCCAGTGCAAGGCATTAATTAAGCAGTAGGAGGTGCAGAACATACAGCCTGTTTATAACTCACATTTCAAATTGTTTCTTTTGTGGAGACAGAAGTAAGTACTCATCGGGCCTCTTGCCAGAAGGTTTAACTCCAGCCATTCATTCATTACGATATTTGTTTATGATGACTGCCTATGCAGTGGCATCATCAGCACAAGTTCCAAATCCAGCTGGCTTCTCTCTGACACAAAGGAGACAATTCAATTCTATATGAGGATAAGCTCAAACTCTGTTTCTTTGTTCCCTGGCTTCACTTTCCAACAAGAAATACCAATTTGAGCCTTTTTTTTTTTGACAGATGTACATGAAAATGTTAGAAATAAGGAACAGTAGTTAGTGTTTTCTCCTAAATCGCAGAAATCTTGATTCTTTGTTCTCCCAGGATATATGTATGATCTTAAGGAAATCTCAGTTTCTGTGCCTGGTTTTCCCAGCTTCCACAAAGGGCAATAATATCTTGGTATTTCAAGTGTATGTGGTGATGAGAAATACTTCCTCAGATACTCAGAAAGAGAATGCAGCACAGGTAGATTTATAGAGAAGTGATATTCTTGGTTTTAAGCATCTGTGAAAACAAAAATTACTAACTGACTTTACAGAACAAGAAAAACTCTAGCTGTAACACTCTGTAAGACAGCATTGTGTGCACTCTAACCCGTTCAGCTTAAGAAAGTAGTTATCATTAACTCTGCATGCCATGAAAGTGTCATCTCCCTTAATGAAGGTAGCACAATAACTTTATGGTATGGAATATCATACAGGACACGTATATGTCTATTCAGCCTGACTTTGACCAACATCATCCAACATTCAGCTAAATACCCAAACACAAGAACATCAACCCTTCAAAGTCATTCTAGATATAAGGTACAGTGTCACTGGAAATGTTTTTTTTGTCTTTTACTCACACTATTAGATCCCACAATAGAAGCTGCAATGTTAGATATGTTCTATATGACCCAAGAATTGCAAGCAAGAGGCTAATCTGTATACATCTAAATTCTTTTCAATGTTTGATGAGGGCAACAGACTTTCACTCCATTTCAAGAGAAGCCCAACTCTGGAAACCATTGAACCACTGCTTTGCAGTCTGCTGAAGTCTGAGTTGCCCTCCATGTGGTCCCTGTAGCACAGCTAACATTAGAGACCTACCATCAGCAGGTGCCATTTGTGATGGTGTGCAAATTTAAGATTTGAAAACCTCTGTAATAAATGAATGCAGATAAGCCAGGATCACAGAGGAAAGTTTTTGCTTGCTTCGTGCCTAGCCCACAGAGGACAATGAAACAGTGTGTTAAAAGGAAACCTCAACATCATCGCCTCTCTACCCACATTCGGAAGCAGATCTTCAGTGATGGTAGTGAAGAACAGTCGATTAAACTTTTCCATTTTCACTGTTGGTAGCTATTGTTTAACGTTGCTGCAAGCACATGGGGGTTAAGGCTCAAAAATTTCTTTTGTGTATGGTATAAATGTGGAATAAGGAAGTGGAAAAGCAACAGAAATAGATGATCATAACAGAAATCACTGGTAAGGCCCAGAAAGATATGAAGTTTGAGCAGGGAAGAAGGAGTAAGTGGCAAGATAAGCCAGGGTAAAGTTATGCATCGGTCTGAATGTCAAGAAGAGAAACTGTTATTGTCATGGGTTTTTTCCCTCTGGCAGAACCAGAGCCACAACTGAACCAAATGAGGTGAAATGCTCAGGTCATAAAAGATCTGCTTGCTGCCGTGACTGATATGAGAGTGGAAGAAACTGAGATGGGACCTATTCCAGGTGAAGTCTGGGGTTTTCTAGAATATAAAGCACAGATGATAGAAGACAAACCAGACTGCGGTGAGTGATAAACTGTCTACTCAATCCTAACCCCATCATTTTTTTCAGCTAATAAACATGAAGATTAATTGACAGAAATACAAGATTCACTGCTGCACATGGGATTGTTGGTGTTCGCAGCAGGTCTGCCTGCTTTACATCACTGTTGTCATTCCTTCCTTCCCTAGAATGTAGAAGCAATTAAGTTAAAAATGATTCCTTTGAGTCTGGGTACTCCTTGTATCGGGGACAGTATATTGAGCTGGGTCAAATTAAAAAACAGACAAAAAATAGAGCATGAAAACTGGAAGGACCACAATTATTTGTGAAACTCTCAAATTTGGCGGAAAGTATCAGCTCTCCCTGCACTAGAAAAAAAAAAAAAGGTTTGTGGGTAATTTATTTTTTAAAAATTAAAACTATACATGTTGATTTTGGCTGGAATAGAGTTAATTTTCTTCATAGTAGCTAGCACGGGGTTATGTTTTGGATTTTTGCTGAAAACAGTGCTGATAACACAGGAGTGTTTTTGTTACTGCTGTACACACAGAGCCAGGGCCTTTTCTGCTTCTCTCCCCACCCCACCAACGAGTAGACAAGGCATGCGCAAGGAGTTGGGAGAGGACACAGCCAGGACAGCTGATCCCAACTGACCATACCACATGATGTCATGCTCAGCATATAAGGGTCTATGGGAAGAGGAAGGAGCAAGGGGGGACATTCGGAGTGACGGCGTTTGTCTTCCCAAGTCACGGTTACGTATGATGGAGCCCAGCTGTCCTGGAGATGGCTGAACATCTGCCTGCTGATGGGAAGTGGTGCATGAATTCCTTGATTTGCTTCACTTGTGTGCATGGCTTTTGCTTTACCTATTAAACTGTCTTCATCTTAACCCACGAATTTTCTCACTTTTACCCTTTCAATTCTCTCCCCAACTCACTGAGGGAAGAGTGAGTGAACAGCTGTGTGGTGCTTACTTGCCAGCTGGGGCTAAACCATGACACTGTAACACTTCACTGTTGTTAAAATGAAAAATAGTATGCTGCATGCTAAAATGATCACATTTTGGGAATTTTAAAAGAAAATATTATGAGTTGGTTCTTTAAAAATGAAAACTTGGTAATATGAAATGTATTAAAATATATTAAAAAAAAAAAAAAAGGAAAAGAATCGGTAAAAGCCCAAACCAAATGAATCACTGTGCTTGGGACTGGACACAGTATGTGTGGATGGCTTTTAGAAAAATAAAAAAGACAAAGAAGATATCTCCATTTTTATTTAATCTACGGCAATATTTTTTTCTTGACTTTTCAAGTCAACCACTGAATAAAAGATCTGCTCTTCATTCAGATCTAGTTGTGATCTAAACAGGGTTACATGAAGATAATCATAGCACCTTGATCTTATCGATCAAAAATTAAAGCACAGAGAGAACAGATGACTTTTCAAGATTACATATGAAAAATAGCCCACAGAAGGAAGAATACCTAAACAACCATCTCATTTTACCTGCACTGCATGGGGAACAGTGAATGGGCTTTCAAATTACTGTATACCAATAAGCTTGTTCTTTGTGTAAAATCAGCCTTGCCTGTCTAGAAGTAATTTACACACCTTTTCAAGGTATGGGTTCCAAATTTCAAATCCCCATATTTGGTGACAAGGGCAAGTACTTGCGGATAAGACAGCACTAAATTCAACATTATCTGTTGCAGTGACTGAGGAGGGTTAAATTCCATTTCAGACTTGCTTTTTTCCCAGTGCACCTCTGAAGTCCTTACCCTGCAATACACCAGAGAGGTTGCCCTGGGAACAGTGTGAACATGTTTTCCAACACAATGCAAATGAGTCTCTTTAAGAACCTGATGTTTCCTAAGAGGTGTGTTGCCTAGAAATAGTTTATTTGGCAGAAATGGTCCAGTTTCCTTCCTCATGTCCATCTAATATACTCAGAAGCTGGTCTGTCCATTACTGCCATTATCGCTATAAGAATCTCAAGGTTAACAGCAAATAAGAGGTGGGGTTTTGTTTTCATACGGATTGATCCCACCTTCATCGACTTGATGGCATGCTGACCAATATTGTGGCACACTAATCTCCTCCTCTCCTGCAACCTTCAGTGCCAAGGAAAAAGCTCATGGATTTATGAGAGTGTTCATACACCCAAGGGAGTGGAGCACAACACTGAGATCAATGCATAGTTGAGGAGGGAAGTTTGAACCCCAAATTCACACTGAATTCAAGAGGAAATGGAAATGTTCTGTAAGTCACTTGCTGCAGGACTGCACCTTACTCAAGCCAGAATTTCTGTCTGAAGATGGTTGACCAACACGAGGCATAGGCAGAGCACAGAGTTGCTAATAAGCAGCAAAACCGGGATGGGAACAAGACAGTTCTGCACAGTACCATCCTAACTTGGTCACTGAATGCGCCAAACAGCAACAGGCATGCAAGGCTCTTTTGATTTTAAAGGCAATCTGCCGGCTGCTGCCTTTGCTTTCCCAAGCTGCATGGAGGGAATGGAGAAGACACACAGAGTGAATGCTGAAGTGAACTGGCCTGGGAATGAGAACAAAACTGAATTGTGCTTACATTGCTGAAAGTTTTACATCGATACACTTTTGAGGACAGAATACAACATTGGATCCTGGTTGAATAATAATTGTGCTTTTGTCGCCTGCGCAGGACTCTGGAAACTTAATCTCAGATTCTTAAACTGGAAAACATCTGCTGCTGTGGGACCAGTAACTCAACCTCTACTCAGACTATCAGAAGTGGATGTATTGTCCTTACCCACATAGTTGCACTGTGAGCATCAACACAATGAAGTCTGTAAGTGCTCAGATATAAGATGGCACTTTCATTACCAACAGAGACAGGCCCAGCTGCTGTTTGCAGTCAGTGGAGATTTTCCCTTATTACACAACAGGAACTGTAGTGAGTCTACATTTTAGCTTTTATTTTGGCATTCATTCAGTACCTTGTAATGACCAGTGTAAAATCTTTCAAATCACTAATGGACCACTGCAGGGGAGGAACATCTTTACAATTCTGGAGAATCATGACCTTCGTGTGCTAAGATCAAGATCTTATTTAACTGAGATTTCAAGCCCTTTTTACAGAAATGGCTAGGCAATTGCTCCCTGGCTCCTGGTTTTTTCTGTATAGAGGGAACTTTGGCTTTCTGAAGCACCAATTAAAAAGCCCCGCAACTCTCTCTTTGAATTGCTTCATTGCTCCTGTTAATTGTCTCGTTTGAGTCTCTGCCAGAGTGAAAGTACCTTGTTACAGAGTTGTGAGCCTGCAATCAACTTTGAAAACTTCTACTTTTCAAGTCCAATCTTGTTCGTTTTTTTGGGAACTTTAAGTGGAAGGAAAAAAAATAGAAAAATGTATTAGGTGTTTCCTAAATCAAAGTCTTTAATAACATGTTAATCTAAGTTATTATAGATTCTGAAAAGCAGTTATAGACAGCTAAAATTTTCCCATGGCTTACTGTCAAATATACAAGAGAGTGTTTGGAAAGTCTGTAAGCACTGTAATCATGGATAAAATATATTCTGCAACGGGACTCTAAATTTGCAGTAATTATGTACCATTTAGTTAATCTGCCTACATTATTTATGAAGAGTATTTTGTAGTTAAATACTTGAAGAGTTGACAGGGTAATGTTCAACAACTACTTGGAACAGAAGTGATGGAGAGGCAGTAAAAAAATAATTTCAATTTTAAATTACTGTCTTTGTGTTCATTTCCCTGTTTGTTTTTAACTCAAAGACATAGTGTGAGATATTTTTTTTAAAAGGAAGATACAAAAGAAAAGATCGCTCTCTGTATGTGTATGTGCATAACTGCTGTATATGTCTGTGTGCCAATGCCTACTTTACAGTTGCACACAAATAGCTTGGTGGTTTGGTTTTTTTGAGAGACCTCAACTACCTGTCCTTTTCCACACTTGACTCCACAGACACAAACAGTTTCCCATCCTGATTTTGCACTTGCAAGAGGAGTAGACCTAGATGGTGGGGGTCCCGAGAGAGATCAGTGTCATAACGTTTTCTCATGATGTCTTATGACATATATGGATACACATGTGCACTGAACCGTCATACTCGCAATCTCAGCAAAGGCAGAACAGGAAAGACAACAGGGAGCAAAAGATGCCTCAGCTGTTCTCCTTGCCCTTTTCATGCTGCCATGCAAGCACGGGACTGGGTCAGGCTGCTTCTCTGCAATGACAGCTGTAATCTGGGAAAAGTAGGAAGGAGAGATGGCTTCCAGATGGAGAAGACAATGAGGGCAGAAGAGCAGAAAGTGTCATATCTACACATGATGTGCTCAAAAGTGGGCCCAACTGATAAAAAGCAGGGGTTGTGTGTGTGTGTCTGTGTGTGCACGGGGGCCGAATGAGTGCCTGTGTACATATTCTCCAGAAGCACAGACACTACCACCAGCTGGGACAGGTTCTTAAACTATTTCCCCTTGTTCTTTTCCAGTTCCTAAACCCCAAGATTAAATGGCATTAGGACAATTTCCCAGCTCCCTCGGGGGTTTCCTCCACGAATAAAATCTGCTTTATTTGTCCCCATGAGCTGTCTGTACAGCACGTATCAGATTCATTCTTTGTTTGTAACCCCCTGAGACATAACATGCAAATGCTGCTCCTTCAAAACCAAATTAATGCCATTCATTACAAGGTAGGTGGTGACTCACCACCAGATGACAGGCCTGTTGAACCCAGGATTTATTACCCATGCAAGTTAGTGGCATGGGATTTTTTACTTTTTTTTTTGGCAGGCTGAATATGAGGACACTCACTCTCCTATAAGGGAACAGTCAGTTTTATCAGGTTGCACTCAGTATGCAAAAGTATTTTTTCTGTCAGTGATTCACTGACACCCGTGGTTGTAGTGGATGCCTGTATTATCACTAACAAAGCTTCCTTTGAATCAGGTCTCTGTACTGGTTTTTTGTTGTTGTTGTTGTTGGGGTTGTGTGTGTGTGTGTGTGTGTGTGTTTTTTCTTTGTGTTTGTTTCTTTTAGCTGTTTTTTTGACCAAAGGGAAAGTGGTAAAATCCCAACATGTGGTTTTGGATGAAGTTCATCTTGAGACCAAAAGCAGTTACTATGAGAGCTGCTGCCCAAGAAATGGCTTTTCCACCTCCCACCTGTGCTATGGCAGTGGCCTGAGCTGGTGTGGTATGTACCACATGTGGCCAACACAACGAGAGAACAAACAGCTGTGAGGGGAAACCACCTCTTTTGATAGTAGCCTGCACCATGCTGGGTTTGAAGAGGTTCTGGAAATGTATATTGAGAGAGAAGCAGACTTTGGTAGCAAAGCTCCAAAAATCTACAGGCATTATACATTCACGATTTATTTCCTGGAATCAGAGGATTGATTACATGACAAATTTCCAGGTTTGGTAAGGCATCTGCACAGAACAAGCACTTGACAGAGAAGGAATGCTACCTTTTCTCCTCTGATTGCCTGCCCAATGATGTGGGATGTGTCCTGTAACTCACTTTCTACATTTGTAACACTGAGATTATTTTTTTTTCCCCAGTAAAAAGCTGTGAGACTTGCTGACAAAAAGAAATGCATACTACTTCTTTACGAAAGCAAAGAAAATCTTGAAATATAATCCACAGATATGAAGTACGAAGAGGTCTTCCAGACTTTACAGAGGGCCTAACACAAGAGTTGTCTTCTCTTTCTTATCAAGAAATGAACTCCAGGAATCCATCAGAGCAGCACTGTTATTATTACTGCTGTAATAATAAGGATGCAGCAGAATGAATTCATCCAGATGACACCTGGTTGGGAACATGGTGGCTCTGCCACTGTTATTCCTAACATATCAGAAGATGACTCCTTATTGGGGCCTAATAGCATACCCTGCTTCTATGTACCTTTCCTGAACCTTTCCTTGACAATTTTGCTCCTGTGTTGAGACGCCAAATGAGGGAACACTTTTTTATCACCAAAAAAGTGAACAGTGAGGAGTCTCACCTTGTGCCCCTTGTTCTCTCCCTTTGGATTACCGTGAGATGCATCCCCACCTTTCTAAGCATGATCCTTACCAGAGTATGGAGGCTGAGACACAGGAAAGGAACAAGGACTCCATCCCAAATGAACTCTGATGCAAGACCTGCATTCTGTGCATTGAGGACTTTTGCTTTCCATATGCCAGTGGATAGCTTAGGCTGAAGAGTAATGAAAGGGTCTGTGGAGGAAGGAACCAGTTACAGGAAAAACGGTGGTGACCAGCTTCAATAGAAGAGGAAGGGGGAATGACACAAAAAAGGCTGGGTCCAGCTCCAGTGCAGCCGTTGCAATATATTGCAAATAGCCAACTGTTTTTGAAATGGCTGTTTAAGTCAGAAGTATTTCAGCTAATTTTAACCTATCTAGTTGAGGGTAGTGTTAGCAGCATAGCTGTAAAAGGACAGAGCTCACCAACTGCCTTAGCAAGTACATCGATACTCAGGGAACATTCAGGTGGTCCTTGCTTTTAAACCATCCTGGAAGTGTCTTCCCTCTGCAATGCGGAGATGTGGAGAAGGTTACTTGGCTAATGCAGAAAACACACCAACAACATTACTGGTTGGTTCCTTCCAGCTTCTTGCCATCTCCATCTTGGCCTTCCTTGACTCAGCTGCACACCAGTAAATACAGAGCCTGCTCTGACTGAGGAGAGCTGGACCAGCCCTGAAAACTGAAGAGAACTGAGGGACCTTTTCTTCTGGGATTTTTTTTCCTGACACACTTATACAAGCCCACCGACCGTTACAGTGGAAAGGAAAATACACTATAAAACTCCCACTGGTCTGGAGTCTCCAGGGCTGGACTTTTACTTTTCCCTCTCCATTTTCAGCATTCAAGTTAAGCAGGATATTAGGAGACTCTGGGTTCCTGACCAGGAGGCCTTCCTCTCAGGAACAGTTGACATTTACAATAGAAGTCAACAAGTACTTTGAAAAATGGTTCCTATCTGACTTACCCTGTGATTTTATTGAAGTGGTTGGAATTTTTAAAAAAGGAATGCCTTGAAGGATCAACGACGCGAGAAAGCAGTTTAGTAAAAAGGAACTGACAAGTTTCCATCTGCTAAACAGGCCTTTCAGCCCGATTGCAGAGAGCTATGAACACACACAGACTACATACGGTTATTGACACTCACTGACGAGCCATAACTTGTTATGCTACAGCACCGTTAACTTACTGCTTCTGTTAATGTGGCTGTACTCTCGGACCACTGTGGAAGTAAGCCTGTCCCTGACTTGTTACGAAGCTAATTAAAGAGATGATTGCTAGATGCACAGATGCTAACATGACAAGAATCAATTTTTATGCTGGTCTCTGAAATCTGAGCAGTGCTACCCGCAACATGTAAAGTCTTGTCTGAAAACTGTATTTCTTCTCTTCTGCAATTTCTGCTATTCTGTTCAAAATGAAAAATGGAAATGTGGGTGTTTCTCATTAATTAATTTTTATAAACACTTGTTTAAATGTTGAACTTTTAAATTTTGAAATTAGATGTTAATGGATCCTTTTTAAAGAATTAAATAATATTTACATACTGTAGTAAAATTAAGTTATGACTACAGTATGAAGATTACATGACACATTTTTACCTTTTTAAAATGAAACTTCTTCAAATTATTTAAGACAGGAGTGTTGAAATAACTTTTTATTTCTTCAAATTTTATCATGAGTGATGTTTTGTGTTCAGAAATGCAAACTGGATCTAAGTTTCACATCAAGTGAGCATCTGTCTTTAAAAACAGTGGAGAAAAAGGAAAACAGTTCATTGCAGTTTGTTGTCGTTGTTGGCTTTCTTCTACTGAAACCAAGGACAGCTGTGAGTTTTTTCAAAGGAAGCAGGAATAAACTCACTGGCTTCAGTTCTCTGGAGCATTTAGGTCTTGAGCATGGTTTTGACTTTCCTCTGGAGTCCAAAGAGAGTTCAGGTCTTCTAGGAGTAATATGCCCCATTTTGTAAGCCAAACAAATCAGAGACACTCAGTTATACAGGGACCCTGTGTAAGTTGTACAGGGACTTTCCGGAGAGGCTACTGGTGTTTGGACAATAACATGTGAAGAAGCTGAATTTAGGACATTACATATGTACACAATTCACAACTGATTCATAAAGATTACCTTTTTTTTTTTCACTAAACATGAGTGTGATGTGTTAGAATGGAAACCGAATGCATACATACAGACAGTGCTTGACATATTGCAAGCAATTGGAGTTGCTGCTTTCTTTTTGTTCCTTTTAAAGCCCCGTGCTCATTCCAGATATGAAAATCTAATGAGCAGTGAAAAATAAAGAGCTCTGTCTTTTTTTTTTTTTTTATCTCAAAGGAATGCTATTTAAGAATTAGATTTATGAATAGTGCTTCAAAGTCCTTTCACCAAAGGGCTTTAACAAGGAATATGACAGGTGCTAGGATAAATTTTAACCCAGCCAAATAGATAAATAAATAAAAGATATGAAAATTCAACTTAGTTCTGCAGGTGGATGTAAAGTAGTTTGACATTTGAGACTGAAACCCCAGATTGTCTGCTGACCTCGAGGATTAAAGAACGACAAGTACTTTTTCCTTCTTCTTCTTTTTTTTTTTTTTTTTTTTT